>CAKNXH010051580.1:8658-25939 GCA_932178445.1 Andricus quercusramuli | reverse complement strand
ACATTATTTCTGTGACTAGTCACAGGGGTGCCTTCCCGCCCCCACAAGGCGTTGGAAAAGGGGTAGGGGTGTTACCTACATTATTTTTATGACCTGTCACAAGGGTGCCTTCCCGCCCCCACGAGGCATTGGAAAAGGGGTAGGGGTGTTACCTTACATTATTTCTGTGACTAGTCACAGGGGTGCCTTCCCACCCCCACGAGGCGTTGGAAAAGGGGTAGGGGTGTTACCTCACATTATTTCTGTGACTAGTCATAGGGGTGCCTTCCCGCCCCCACAAGGTGTTGGAAAAGGGGTAGGGGTGTTACCTGACATTATTTTTGTGACCTGTCACGGGGGTGCCTTCCCGCCCCCACAAGGTGTTGGAAAAGGGGTAGGAGTGTTACCTTACATTATTTCTGTGACTAGTCACAGGGGTGCCTTCCCGCCCCCACAAGGCGTTGGAAAAGGGGTAGGGGTGTTACCTACATTATTTTTATGACCTGTCACAAGGGTGCCTTCCCGCCCCCACGAGGTGTTGGAAAAGGGGTAGGGGTGTTACCTTACATTATTTCTGTGACTAGTCACAGGGGTGCCTTCCCACCCCCACAAGGTGTTGGAAAAGGGGTAGGAGTGTTACCTTACATTATTTCTGTGACCTGTCACAGGGGTGTCTTTCCGCCTCCACGAGGCGTTGGAAAAGGGGTAGGGGTGTTACCTTACATTATTTTTGTGACCTGTCACAGGGGTGCCTTTCCGCCTCCACGAGGCGTTGGAAAAGGGGTAGGGGTGTTACGGCCAGTATAGGCCGGCACACAGAACAGCTGATCTATATGTCACGTGATCGTTAACCAACGCGCAATAACACGCAAAATCGAACGAAAAACCGAATAAAGATGCAGTGCTCTCAATTCGGCTCCCCAACTGTACTGCGCATGCGTCGCATCGGCAGTCTCATTGGCAGTAAAGAACTGGCTTTTTGGGAATTATTAAATGTTTAAATAAATTTTTTATGATAAATCATCATTGTAGAATTAATTAAATTAATTTTTGGATCACAAAAAAGTGTTTTAGAGTGCGAGAGCGAATAATTATTGAATTTTACTCTTTACAAATGAATGATTGATTCTAAATACAAAGGCAACAAGTGTATCTAGTCAAGAGTCTATAGATCACATCAAAGGAACGTCCAATCAGAGCACGGAAATCATGGGAAAGTTTCGAACGACCTTGAGACTGCGGTGACACAGTGCAAATACCTAACATAATTTGGATACGTTAAAGCTTAAAAGACTACACTTTATAGAATATAACCTAACTCTTAGTTCTATCCATTTTTTAACATTTATTTTCAATTAGGGATGAATAGCAGTTTTGTTAATCTTCGTCTTACTCAAAAGGAGAGAAATAAAAAAGAATACATAATTTTCGGGACGACTAGCCAAATGTTGAAAATGGGCTAGTCATCCCGAATTTCGGGACGACGAGACACTTCGTATATTTAAATGTATTTTTTTCAATATTTATACTGTCGGTATGGTACTGGCCCGAACCTGGAGCCTGCCGTCAGCCAGTACTATGCGAATTGCCGATTATTTTAAGTGGTAACCAGTACTGGGCCAGTACTGCACCAGTGGTGAACTCCGGCAGACTACAGAATTTTCCACCTGGGTACTACTCATCGGCTTCTCGTAGATTTAAAAAATCCAAAACCTTTTTTTCATTTCTTCTTTGGAAGACCCTTCATGACCTTAATTTTCCTTGCTCAATAAACACATGAATTACTCTTAAAAATGTATTCTACTGTTTCTTATTTATTTTTACACATCTCTCATTTTCCCACCATTTTTCAATTTCATGGTGTCTAGTGATCAGCCAATTTGAAAATCCTGGGGTTTCCCCGGGTTCTTCCCCCGACCAATTTAAAGATGTCTTTTGAAATTTAGTAATGACTTATTCACATGCGTCAAGCTTATCCTAATCACAAACTGAAGTCATAAATATTAATCAAAACTACATTATACCGATCACGAGTCATGACAATGTAATTATATCATATATGAGAGTAATGTTATAATAAACATTATTCAATGTTTTTGGGATTATTTTAAAGGTATATATTTATACATATTACGATTATTTTATACATTTTTGCTTACATGATGCAATATGTTTAAAGTTGAAACAAAAATGTTGGCAAAATTTAAATATTTTTTTCAAAATATATAAAATGAGCAATCATGCGGTTTCTATCAAATTATTTAAAATTCAATGTTTATTGTTATTTTCTCACAGATGAGATGTCTTCGAATTTTTCCAAATTTTTGGTTCTAGCGGTGCAAAATGTATATTATATTAGATTTCATTTACATTTTGAAAAAGCATTGAAATTTGCACTAAGTTTACAATATCGCCTTGAAAAATTGGCAAAATGCTATCAAACTGGCTCATTTTACATAGAATTTTGATAGCTTTAAATCTATTTAGGAGGAGAAATTTCAAATCATATAATTAACATTAATATAACTTAAGATTAGTACTCTATAAGTATGTAGTATACATATATTATTATTATTGTACCATGGAGCCATTTCGCTTTCGGGATAGGCGTGACTTGCTCGGTTGGTAAATATTAGTGTGTAGGTGGGTATATAAGTATAAGGTAGATGGGTATATAGGTGTTAGGTATAGATATTTTAAACTGATCTGGAGTTCTCGTGTTATTTATTTTAATGACACGTTCATTCCGAAACACTGCTCCGACATATGACAAAAAACGGGGGGGGGGGGGGAGATATTACACAAATCTGATACCTTCTCTGGATGAGAATGTAAAAATAGAATAAATTGTTCGAATTTTCAAGTACCATGAACATTAATTATTATTATACCATTAAGCCATTTCCCTTTCGGGGCAGGCGTGATTCGCTGGGTTGGAAAATAGTAATGTGGGGAAGGAGGTATACATTTTTTAGATTGATCTAGAATTTTCGTGTTATTTATCAAAATTACACGTTCGTCCCACAACACTGCTCCGACCCAGGTGGCTGATCAGTCTCTCTAGTGATCACCCCAAGTAAAGAAACTCACAAAATTGTTATGTGCGGTTTCTCACTTGGGCCCATTAGTATCCAAGGTCTTTGTTTCAGGCGTCATTCACTCTGTTGTCACTCTGTTTACAAACTATTTGTCGCCACACTTTTATGTCCTGGCATACTACTCTAGCTTCGTTCACGTCCATGCATTTCTTCATGCAAGCTCTTGTGATTCTATGGCTTCTTATGTCTTTTCGGATTAGTGTCTCATTCACAGATTCTAACCACTCTTTCGGCGGTCTACCTCTGGGCATTCTGCCATTTACTTGACCTTTATATACTTGTTTGGTCCCCTCCCTAGGGATCGCGGGACCTTGTAGCCGGTGGGAGGGCTTACGGGGCTCATTGACCACAGATCTGGAATAGGTGAACCTGAGGGGCTATGTCCCGAGGTGTAGCTACTCTGGGGAACTGATGGACTCTGGTCGGTGAGACTCAAACTAAGGAGCGGTCCTTACAGGGGGTAATGGCAAAGCCCACTGGAATATGGAGAGAGCGAGTTCTCATGCTCCTTTGAAATCCCGGCCAGCCCCCCTCAGCAGAGGTGGATAGGTAGGGGTCTCGAAGGAGGTGCCTTAACGGGGACTTTGGGACACCAGGTCGAATCCCATAGTATGTACATGCTGGCAGACAGATCACGATCTGTTCGGACAGCCAAGCGACACTGACTGCAATAGGCAAACCAGATATAACATCAGAACTGGTTTGGGATTGTAAAAAGGCATTAAACCAACTTGCAGAAAGAAACAAAGTGGCTCCCATATGGGTTCCTGGTGACACAGGGATCAAGGGCAACGAAAAGGCGGATCAGTTGGCAAAGTGCGGCGCAGCGAGCTAATTCGTAGGACCGGAACCGGTACTTCGAATAGGTCTTGCAGTGTCAGGATGGCCATTAAAAACTGGATCCGAACAAAACACAGGGAATACTGGGAACAAACCAAGGGTTGCCGTCAGGCGAAATCCATCCTGGGGTATACCTATAGGATGGACAGAGCCAGGAAAATCCTGGGTTTACCCAAGAAAGACATAAGGACAGTGGTACGGACCCTGACAGGGCACAATCACTTAAACTATCATGTGCACAAAATGGGGCATAGCCCCGCGACGGAGTGCAGGAGGTGCGGCAGGGATGACGAAACATCCCTGCATGTATTAGGCCAGTGCCCTGCATTAGCTAGGCTCAGGCAACACACCCTCGAGGTCCATTTTACGGAAACAGAGGAAATCGAAACGTGATCAGTGGTCGACATACTGGGCTTCGTCAAGAGGTCTGGGATCGACTGCTGAGAGTGAATAAGTAAGGGTGTGGCACAATAGGCTTTATGGCTTGAGCGCTAGGGGAGTTCTTCAGAGGCTTCCCGCCCGTATTGAAACTAATCAGCTAACTACACTACCGTCGAAAATTGTGCGCACGACTCGTGTGAGCGCTATTAAAAATCACTGCTGACTGCGAACCACGATATTTCGGCGAAAAAAAAAGAGATAGGGCATTTAAAAAAAAACAGTTGAAAAGCTCATGAAATTCCACGTCTACTGGTAACCAACAAATATTTTTTTGACCTTCTGAAAATAGTACAGCACGTGAGAAGTTCAAAAAAAAATTCAAGATTTTCTCAAATTTTCTACCTCAAATTCAACTTTTAGCACGACCTAGGAAATTTTTTTCAAAAACATGAAAATTATACGACATCGAGCCTTAAATCTTATCTTTAATTTAAGCCAAGAAACCTTAAAAAATCTTAATTGGTGCCCGAGATATGATTAAAAATGTTCAATCGTATCTGAGCTCAATTTTATCGACGATTACGGTTCTCGACCGGTCTGCTGCTCGTCTCCTTCGTTGAGGCAGGTAAGAATAGGCCACGCCTAAGTGGAGCCCTCTTAAACTTTTGGTTCTCTTCATTAGCAATTTTTATTTCAAATTATGCTCATTGAAAAAAAATATGTATTGTTATTTGTGATTGTAAACAATTATTTGAATCTAATATTATCTCCATATTAAAGAATAGGACAATATCCACTTAGGCGCCACCGCTGTGCACCTATTCGGTCCTGCCTCAACGAAGGAGGCTAGTAGAAGACCAGTCGGGAACCGTGATCGCCGATTAAAATTGAGCTCAGATACGATTGAACATTTTTAATCATATCTGGGGCAACCATGAAGATTTTTTAAGTTTTCTTGGCTTGAAATAAAGATAAGATTTCAGGCTCGATGTGGTATAATTTTCAGGTTTTTGAAAAAATTTTCCTAGGTCGTGCCGAAATATCGTGTTTCGAAGTCAGCAGTGATTTTTAATAGCGCTGACACCAGTCGTTTGCACAATTTTCGACGGTAGTGTACATGTTTGGTCAGGCATTCATCTTTCATTCTTTCAAGATGACCGAAACATCTTAACTGATTTCTTTCCCATGTGTCAATTATTGTCTCTTTTGCAACTCATTCTTTGAGGATTATCTCGTTTCGGACTTTGTCCATCAGTATTTACCCGCATATTGTGCGTAGAGGTTTCATGCAAATCGCGTTAATTTTACTCCTGTCCTCTTTACAGGTCGATTTCTCGCTACCGTATAGTACGGCCGGTACGAATATAGAATTATGTATGGCCATTTTAGCTTTTTTTGATATGTTTTTATTTCTGAGCATGGACCCTGATCTAGCGTACATATAATCAAGATCAATTAGCTTTGATATTATCATATGTAAAACAATCAGATTTTCCTCACAGAAAAAACAGAATGTAATCTTTACAGCGATTTCAAAGTAATTTTTACCTGCAACCAAAATTAACTTCACGTGTTAAGATCATCGACATATAGAAATGGACCGATAATGCTGTTGGGAGCACTGAAATGGGCTTTAGAAAGAGAGAAAACATTTGAGGGGTAGATCTGCCTTTTACTATTCCAGGACTGTATCAAGTGAATTGGATTCCCCGCGCATTGCCTAAATATTCTCTATGGTTAATTGTTTTTGTATACAATTATAAATAATAGATTATAAATATGTAGTTATAATAAATTGAATTTTTAAAAACATTCAAGAGAAACATCATGTTTCAATTAGCTTATTATAAGAACAATTAAAAATATTTCTATAAAATAAAAAACAAAAATTTGTATTACATAGGCACAATACTTTCATATTTTGAGGTTATGTTTTTGTTGATACATTTTTGATTTTACTATTTAATAACTTTACTTACGTATGCAAGCATATCCTTGCATATACTCATTTACAACGCCCACAAACTGCACAGGCTACCACTATTTTTAATATCCATTCACATTAAATTATAATTCAATAAACTCTGAAAAGCAGACTATAAACAACACATTAGTGGGGTATTCGCGATACAAAGCACGGTCCTGTGCTTCATCAAGCTCCACCCATCGAAAATGCTCTCGACCAATTAGCTTTATGGAGAAAGAGACAGATCTACCCCTCAAATGTTTTTTCTCCCTCTAAAGCCCATTTCAGTGCTTTCCACAGGGTTATCTGTCCATTTCTATATTATGTCGATGGTTAAGATTTACTCACCACATGGGAAATGGTTACCATGCCAACTCCATTGAATCTTGTTTTGTTTCGATACGAAAAAATTCAACTCCTGTTTTTTCTGTGCTCTCTCTCTCTGATTTTCGACTGAACTATAAAAAGAAAATAAAGTAGGAATAGGGTCGATTTTTCGATAAAAGAACAAAATTCCCAACTTTCTCCCGGTTGAATGTATTCCCGGGGTTTCCACAATTTTCTGGTCCGCTGGACACCCTGCACTATTAAAAAAATGTGATCGAAATTTAATATACATGTGAGTGAAGTCATTTGCATATACCGTAAATTAATTTTAATATACCATCATGTTGTAAAATTAATATACATGTATATTAAAGTCGGTAAAACAGAGTGCGTGAAAACAACAAGTTCTTTCATGCCTTCAGATCTTGTCAAATATTAAAAAATAAAGTAATAACCTTAAATTCTTCGACTAAATTCCTACTTACAATTAAAGTGCAACGTACGCATGGAATTTTTTCTAGAATTCGCCCTGAATATTAGAATTTTAGCGTGAGGTTAGATTTCTTAATTATTTGTTTGATTGAACTTTTCTCTCAAAAACCAGTGTAATTTATATTTATCTACGAGCAAATATGATATTTGATTATTTATAATTCAAAATTGCTGCCAAAATTGTTTTTAATTTGTGTAAAGTGCAAATATCTGACTTTTCTGATAAATGAACAATATGCAGTATATGAAATTTAATTACATAGTCTCTTAATGGCGATTTCGTATACCTAGGTTTTAGATTTAATATACAAATATACATTAAATGTATATTAAAATTGTAAACATTTTTAACAGTGTGGATTTTCACATGGACGAATAATTATACTCTTTGAAAATAAACAAAAAACGGTTTATGTCGTCTCAAACCTTATTATCTCCTCTTTAAAATCTCGTTTGAAATTCAAAAATCTATATTGATTAATTGAAAAACGAACCTCTTTGGTTGAAAAAAGTCATTTTTTATGTTATCCTAAAACAAGTATAATATAATATACAGCTTTCTCTGCCTCATTGAAAAACGAAGAGATTGAAATCTGTAACGAATAATTTATTGTTAATAGGAAGCACTGAGCCTAGGTGAAGGCGTGGAGTAACGCAGCATCCCATATTATAAAAAAAATACTAATCTAGGGTTAAATTTACCTCCACAGTAAATCCATGGCTTGATGTCATTTAGTTTTCATCTCTACTCAAATTTTCTACTTTCCTAATTCTAGGAATAGGGCAAAATTACCAGTTACCATCCCCTCTTATTTGCTTTTTTAAACAACAAATAAATACAAGTATTAAACACACTCTAATCAAATTACTCTCATGTGAGCACAAGATTATCAATATTTACATTTTCCTATTGGTTGAAGCAACTGAAAGGGGGTTGCCAACGAGTGGAATACAGAAAACCCCCGATCCTCAAATTTCACACTTGAAGAATTCTCATTTTGTGAGAAAAAATCTTATTTCGAGAACTTGACAAATGGGCTGCAAGAAAAATGACCCCGTTGTTGCCCTAACATATTTCTATTAAATATATTTATTTGAATTGAATTATTTTGAATTTGAAACCTAAACAGACAAGATAAATACCCGCGTATTTATTTTTGTTATAAGAAGTGAAAAATTCCATTCCAGTAGAACGTACAGTTAAACTTGTTACAACCTTCTAATTAATCGTATTTACGTCAGTTGTACGAGATCTTCTGTCTCTACTTTCCCTCGTGCTACTTTGTTATAGATTCTTCTCTTCAAAAGAGATGATCACAATGTAGCCCATTCTCACCTATTTGAGTATTTTATAATACAAGAAATCTGCCCGCTGCGCGCGAACATTCTGAACGCACGCGGCTCGCAAGTTGAGATACGATAGTTCCTTAGAAAAAATGCTAGAAGTGCAGTGCAGGCTCTCTCACAATAAAGACTGTAATTTTAATGCACATACTGAGAAAAATTCCTGTGACTATATTTCCTTAGTTGCTACACTGTAGCGTATCCCAAATCGTATTTCTAAGTTTGAGACTTGTGTGGCTGATTCTTTCATATCAGAGTTTGCATGATCCAGCTATACTGAGACTGTACAGCCAGGACTCGACTCGAGCGGAACAATGGGCCCCCAACGAACAGGTCAAGGAGCTGGAGGTGAACCATGGAGTAACTTTAAGCCCTATAAATCAAGCCTTTTGAAGTTTTTTGTACGGTCCAAATGAAAACACAATTTTTTAAATTAACTTAATTTGAGTTTACATTTTTACGGCCACTTGAACTCATAAAAAATCAAAAGTTTATAGTATGTTTCTAGGTGGAGTTTATATCCTTCAAAAAACTTCTATTAATTGAATAGTTATCCCTAACTTGTTAATTAACGAAAGTAATACTATTTGCAGGCAAGCCCCGAAGCTGGACTGAAACCTAGAGTTCGGTGTACTACCTTAATCATACCGGCATTTTCGTACTTTCTATCTCTGTGGCTTAAAATAGAAATACGTCTGGTTTTATATGGTCGGGCCGACAATAGTTGGCAAATTTTAGCCAACCACGGAATACGAGTTTGGAATACCATTGGCCTCAAAGTTGGCCCAACTTTGTGAACAATGAATCGGCCCAACTAGCGTAATGATAACGCAAGGCCACCTATTTTCCACGGCTGGCCTTATAATGATTGGCAAGGTTGAGCCAACGAAGAAATACGACGTTGGTACATCATTGGTTCTGAAAGTTGGGCCAACATCGATAAGAAGCGTCGGTTACTAAGAAAAAAAGTTTTCTATATTATTACTGCAGTCAATTTATATTTGAAATTACATAACTGCACGCACGATTGATTACACACACATATAATCACGAACTTGAATCCCTTGAAAACTCGCACCCGCTGGGGATTCGAACCCTTTCTAAACTACCTAACCTGCTTATACCTAGCGCACGCATTAAGCCACTGAGCTATCGAACCGCTTGGACCTTCTTGACAAAATTGCAGTCAAGCATTTTTACTGAAAAAGCCAGGATCAGCTCAGGTATATATTTATTATTTTTTATTCTATAAATTTGTATTTGTTTTTATTTATGAAGAGTTCCTAGGGCTCAATATCCCTGTAAGGGACAGGCGATACATATTACAATTGAAATGTGATGGCGATCAATTTGACAACTAAACAAAAATAGGTATTTAACAAGAGTAAAGAAATAAACTATAATACAAATAATTAAATGCGAGTTATTAACAGAAAGATACTATAAATATACATATGCAAATATACATACTTAACAGTAAATACATTCATGCACACACTAATACATGTTTCAATTTAAGGATATAAGTGTTACCAATGTGTGATTTCGAAGGTAGGACTTGCTGTGTTGAGTAAATAACCAAAAAGGAATTTTCTGAAGTGATATTGTGGAGGTGTATTTCTAATTGTTATCGGTAGTTTATGGTATAAAGCAAATAACCCATAAAAATTGTCTTCTTTTGGCGACGTGGAGAAGTCCTGCTCTTTCTCTATACTGAGTAATATTTTCACTTTTGGGGATGTTTTAGATGAACCGAATCCAAGCATTAAGCGTACACTCATGCTTGACATTCAGTTCATCAGTAATATCGTTATATACAACACAGCCGTAGTGAAAGAAAGGAAGGATGAGGCTTGTAACTAGGAACTAGGAACTTGTTCATTCCAAGTAAAAGAGCGATTAAAAATCTAGCCTAAATCTTTCACAGATTGCACAAAGGGGATGAAACGTCTATCTATCAAGAGACCGGGTAGAGTTACAGTTGTTTCAAGTGATGGAGAGAAAGCAGGTCCTATGATTATAGCCATAGTTTTAGCAGGGTTAAGAGTGAGGCCAGTTGTCAAGGCCCACTGCACCACCAGATCAATATCCGCCTACACTTTTTGATGTAAGCTCTTAAGATTGGCAATAGGCCCGAAAAGGTAAAGCTTAAAGTCGTCAGCATATTTGTGATAGTTGCAATGTTGAAGTTCGCAACCAAGTTTAGAGATGTAAATATTAAAAAGAGTGGGTGCAAGCATGGATCCTTGAAGAACACCACTCTTAACCTCCCCACAATCAGACCGCTCGCCATTGCTAATTTGTACTCTTTCAGAACGTTTACTAAGATGAGATTCAAATAATTTAACAGCCACATTTGAGAGGTGAAGCGATTAGAGCCTAGACAATAGTAGATTATATGGTTAGCTGTATCAAACGTCTTAAAAAAGTAAAAAAGAACAACAAACGTTATTTCCCTTCTATCAATTGCAAGTTGCAGGTCAGAAGTTACTTTAAGTGAAGCTGTGCATTAGATCCATTAAATTGTACGTTTCAATGTGTGCAATAAGTTGCTGATGGACAATGCGTTCGAAAGGTTTAGACGAGACACACAGGATGGATATAGGACGGAAGTCTTTGAGAGAGGTGGGCTTAGATATATTAGGAACAGGGCGAATAATCGCATCTTTTCAGGTTTCAGGAAATATTTCCACCTGCATTATAGATGTGCAACAGAAGAGTTTTTTAATTAGGGTTTCTTGCGATATGTCAGAAAAGAATAATTTATTATCATCAAAAGTAGAGAGAGCTGAGGACGGGGGATGAGGCGATTTTTCCTCTGAAATTGTAATTGCAAATTGTTTGTTTCAGAGCGCGAAACACACAAAAAATGTGGCACACAGGTGGGCCGACGATCGGGCGCAAAAAGGTTACTTGCACTGGCTAATACGCCCTTTATTATCAGGCCTTTTAAACAGTGTTCCAAAGTGCAATCCCCTTGGATAATTTCTTTGAAAGTTACCGTGTTCAATTTTTACGGTGAAGTAAAATTAATTTTTTCTCAATAGAATGCATTCTAATCGCGCGCCTAGCGCGCGGCTGGCTACGCTTCACAAGTTTGAGCGCGCCTAGGACGCACGGTTGTTTTATCTCGCGCTTCGCGCTCGCCTTTTTTCGGTTTTCGCACATCGTTTTCGACTTACATAAAAAGAATAAATTTACTTGCAAGTATTATAAAATATATAAAACTTCTACGTTTTAAGTGATTGTTAAATTTGTTTTTATTTTAGATTAAAAAGGAAGCTTATTTACATGAAGCTCCATCGGCCTTAAGGAACACATTCTCATTAGAATACCCACACACTTTTTTGAAGTCCAAAGAAAAAACGCTTAATTTCTCAAGAAACAGTTTTCGTTTAACTTACTGGAAATGCTACAAAAAAAAAATAAAATTCCGTTTCTGGTCAAACAGTGTTTGTTTTATTCATAGAAAACTATATTAAAATTTTTTTACATAAAACCAATGCCTTCTCATTAGGATGATGATATAAAACTTTGATTTTTTGTTGATTTTGTAAGGTCATTTTTCACGATTAAAACAAAAACTACGCATCCTATAAAAAAATAATTAACAACAAATTTTAAGATCTTTCTCAGATGGATAAGTTTCGTCCAATCATCTTTTTTCGCATCTTGCATAATCTTTCAGGGCTTGCAAAAAGAAACGTTTTCCTTTTCTTGGCGTTTTTCATATCGTGCCTTGTTTGGCTTAAAATGTTCATTTTTATTTGTTTTTTTGGATTTTGAAAATGCTCTAACTTCTTCTTTATTCATAATAAGGCACCTAAGGGTTTACATGACCTCCTATCCTTACAAGACCATTTACAACTTTAAATTATCTTAGCCTTACTATTTACAAATATTTACAACTATTTACATCAACTCTTAAATCTAGCTCCTTACTTCTATATTAATAGCGCCATTTTACTATCGGAAGAGTGAGTGAGCTATCGAAAGCGAGAAAGCGAGAGAGCGCGCGAGAGCGAGCGCATCCGCATCTTAATCTACTTATACTATTACAGCATATCTACATGTAACTACTCCTTCACTTGCACTTCCCTTCTATCTTATTCTCATTTTGTAATTTTTCCACATCCATTCTTTCATTCTTTCTCATTCGCCCCTCTAGCCCCCCTCCAACTCCTTCATCCACTCCTCACCCATTCCATCCTCCCCTAGAATCTTTACCACATTCTCTTGCCAGCTTCCTTTATCTTCCATGCCTCTTCTACATCCTTCACATACATGCTCCCATGTTTCCTCCTCCCATTCACATATTCTGAACTTTCTGTTCTCTTCCTTTTCCCAATACATCACCTCCTTTACCTCGTTTCCCAATTTAAATCTTGCTATTCTGGTCCATCTTCTCTCTCCCCTTCCCTTTTCTAAATACTTTGGTACTTCTTAGTTTTTTATGATCTTATACCATTTATTATATTTTGATTACTCAATCATTCTCATCTTTCCATTACTTGTCTTTCCCTGTCCCTTTTCTCCAATTCTTCATAGCTTACTCTATTTCCCTCTTTGATATCGCTAGCACTAAAAAACTCCCTCCTTTCTTCTTCCCATCTTGTTAGTTCTACCGCCCTCCCTCTCCTTTCTTCTACATCTTTCAAACACTTTTTCGCTAACTCCCCTACCTTCCCCTCCCTTAACTTCGTCAAAATTGCCATGCTCTATTACCCGCTCTAGTACTCAATTTATCTCTCTGTGCTTCTTCTCTCACCATATATCCAGGCGTCCTTCAGTCTACTCCTAGCGTCCACCTTATATACCTTTCTTGTAAACTCTCAATCTCTTTCCTTTCCTTCCATCCCCATATCTCCGTTCCATAACCTAATATCGGCCATACCAGTGTACCAAATAACCACATTCTCCTTCACCAATCTTTCTTGAACCTTCTTTTTCCCATTCCCCATATGTGTTTCATTATCCCTGCCGCTTTTTTTATCCTTTCTCTTATATGAACTCTCTGTTCTCCATTCGTTTGCAAGGTATATCCCAAATATTTAAACTCCTTTACTTCTTCTAACTTTACTCCCTTCCATCTCCCAGTCCATTCTTTCTTTCTTCCTCCTCCTTTTTTAAACCTCATTATCTTTGTCTTTTCTACATTCACATTCATTTTTTTCCCATCTAAGTATTTTTCCAATCCTGTAATTAAGCCTGTCATCCCTTCTTCATCCTCTGCCATCAACACTATATCGTCCGCGTATGCCAGAGTATATATCTTTTCTTCTCCCATCCTAACTACTCTCCATCCCTTTCTCTTCATTTTTTCATCTAGGTCTGAGATTAATATATTAAATAAAAATGGGCTCAGAATGCTATAACTCTGATAGTTTTCTTTTTATCTGAAAAAGTCGTAATGATAAATTGTTCAGATTTTCTAGTAATATGAATTGCTTTACATAGAATTCTGAAATTATGAACAAATATTTTCAAAAATTTTGAAAATGCTTTAACTTTTTGAATTCTTATCGAAAATAGCTGGGTAACAAACTTGTCCTTCTCTTTTAGGGCTTAAAAAATGTCCCAAAGCTCAATCAAATCTGATCATTTTTTCGAAAGTTATCGTGCCTACAGACAGACAGACTACAGACAGACTGCAGACTACAGATAGACAGACACCTGAAACCATTATGGTGTCATTAGCTGCAACCGTTCGGTAAAGGGCTATCTAACGCTCATTTTTCAAAAGCGTTGTAGGCTCACAACATGGTGGTTTCGAATAGAATAAATTAAATTCCAACATATAATAATTAAGAAATAACTGAAAATGAAACTATTTTAGTAGCTCTCCTTTATTCTCAGCTTGCTCAAGTGCTCATTTCTTTTTTTCTCATTCCTAACTTTCTTCCTCTCTCTATTTTTGATTTAGCATCAAGACTTACGATGTTTTATATAATTTCTTGTTTGACTTTTGCTGACACCCATACGTACGTCCATTCATCCAATTCGTCAAAGAGGAGTAAGAACTGAGGATATTGGACACAGACTTAGCAGAATACAATCGTCAACAATTTGTTATTTAATTAGTTTTAATTTATTATTTTTTATAATTTCCGTCAGTATTGGTACAATATTGCACTATAAATCGTGTGACTTCCCTTCTAGAAAAAAATGATTGGACCCGATTGAGATCGATTACCAGGTGAATCGTTTTGAATTGGTATTAATAGGGACAAAATTTTGTTCATCGTTCTCAATCGTTTTCAATCGGGACAAGCGTTTGAATCGTTCTCAATCGGGTAAGTGCATAGAGACGTCGATCGGAAACCTAACCCTAAAGACCGACTAAAAACGCGTGCAGTTGAAAATATAATTTGGTGTCTTTTTAAGTTGGATTCAGTGATCTTTTTAATTATTTGAGTGTTTTTCGTAGAGGCTTTTGGGATTTGCTAAGGTAAAAGTAGTAGTGGTGGTCTTAGGGAGTTGTTGAATATTATCATAGGGTTGGAAATATAGTTTTTGTTTTTCTGAAGATGACTTGGATGATTATTTCAAATTTTTTAATATTTTGCTTCCTCATAGAGGAAGCTTTGTAATGGTAACATTTTTCAAAATTTTTAAATTCATTTAATTGAACCCTCCCTAATTTAAAAATGTCTAATATAATGTTCTAAGCAATTGTCCGGATGTGTGTGTGGATGTGTGTATGGATGTGTCGATGTGTGGATGTGTGGATGTCACGCTTTTTTGTGAACACGATAACTAGAAAACGGTTGCAGATAAATTGATGAAATTTGGAGAGCTTATTTTCCTCACCAATATCTTGAAACTGACCGAAGGATTTCTAAAAATATTTATTGAATTTTTTTTCTAGCACTCAATAATATTTTAAAAATCGGTTTTTTATAGTAAAACTTTTTTCATTCGCATAATTCAAAGTTGATGCGAGAATATAAAACATTCCTTGTTTCGGGACGATTCGATTGACCTATAATATTAATACATTTTATTGAAGAGTAGGGAAGTTATGGTAATTTATGTATTTTGAAAATCGGTTTTTTATAGTAAAACTTTTTTCTCCAGCATAATTCAGAGTTGATGCAAGGATATAAAAGATTCCTTGGTTCGAAACGAATCGATTGACCTATGATAATAATGCATTTTATCAAAGAGTAGGAAGTTATGGTAATTTATATATTTTGAAAATCGGTTTTTTATAGTAAAACTTTTTTCATTAACATAATTTAAAGTTGATGCAAAAACAGAAAAGGTGTGTTGATTCGAGTCGAATGGATTGACCTATAATATTAATAAATTTTATTGAAGAGTAAGGAAGCTATGCTAATGCATAATATTTGTAAAGACGGTATTTTATAGTACAACTTTTTTCATTAGCATAATTCAAAGTTGATGCAAGAATGTAAAAGATTCCTTGGTTCGGTACAAATCGATTGACCTATAATATTAATACATTTTATTGAAGAGTAGGGAAGTTATGGTAATTTATATATTTTTAAAATCGGTTTTTTATAGTAAAACTTTTTTCACTAGCATAATTCAGAGTCGATGCAAGAATATAAAAGATTTCTTGGTTCGAAACGAATCGATTGACCTGAATAATAATACATTTTATCAAAGAGTAGGGAAGTTGCGGTAATTTATATATTTTGAAAATCGGTTTTTTATAGTAAAACATTTTTCATTTGCATAATTCAGAGTTGATGCAACAATATAAAAGATTCCTTGGTTCGAAACGAATCGACTGACCTATAGCAATAACGCATTTAATCAAAGAGTAGGGAAGTGATGGTAATTTATATATTTTGAAAATCGTTTTTTTATAGTAAAACTTTTTTCATTAACATAATTCAAAGTTGATGCAAGAATAGAAAAGATGTGTTGATTCGAGACGATTTGATTGACCTATAATATTAATACATTTTATTGAAGAGTATGGAAATTGTGAAATTGCATGATATTTGAAAACACGGGTTTTCATAGTAAAACTTTTTTCGGTAACTTAATTCAAAATTGATGCAAGAACGGAAAAAATCTCTTGATTCGAGGCAAATCGATTGATCTATAATAATAATGATACACTTTATTGAAGATTAGGGAAGTTCTACTCATTTATAATATCTGAATCATCAGTTTCAAACAGAAAAACTTTTTTCATCGACATGATTCAAAGTTGATCCATGAATAGAAAAGACTTTTTGATCATAAATTTTCAAATAGAGTAATATTATGACAATTTTTGTGAAGAAATCACAAAGCTGGGAAAGGAATAGGGTGCGACAGAACTTTTCCTTTCCCTTTTCCAGCTCAAAGAATTATTATTTCGAACGCAAGATTTGATTTGTCTAATTTGTCTTTGTATTTAAAACATTTTTTGTATTATTTTGTAATTATTCATTTTTGGTAAATTTCTATTTTTAGATTGAGCAAAATGAATACTTTGGTTTGTCTATTATTGAAAAAAATAACTAATGCTTCCTCTATGAGGAAGCAAATACATTTGCTAACGGGAAGCAAAGTGCTCGTGAAATGAGCACCATATAATTATAAATACAAACAAAGTGGGAACACTCGAGATCGAATTCACAACTAGTTTTTATTGTTTTAAGTGAAAACATTTAGGATTTACAGAATTAAAAGTGGAAGGGGTGGTCTTAGGGGGTTATTGAATATTATAATGGGGTTCCAAATATAGTACGAAGTTTTCTGAAGGTAACTTCTGTGATTATTTAAAATTTTGAAATTTGTTGAGTGTTTTACGTGGATGCTCTTCGGATTTTTTAAGGCAAAAGTAAAAGGGGTGGTCTTAGGGGGTTGTTGAATATTATCATAGGGTTGAGAA
>CAKNXH010051579.1:0-15975 GCA_932178445.1 Andricus quercusramuli | reverse complement strand
GACTGATGGGCACTCCTCCTCAGATTTTATGAGGCTGTCGCAAAACTCCTTGAAGCGGATGATATTGTCAGTATCTTCCTTCAACTCTAGTGTTTTCGGGATCTTGTACACCTCTCTCCAAAAAGTCTCTACCTCCTTGGGCTTGGGAGGATTTTTTACAAAAACAGGGGGATCACTGAAGAGGCGCGATGGGTCAGCGAGAAACTGTTGATTCTCTCTGATCCATCTCTCCCTCTTCTGTATCCTCCTCCTTGCGTCAGATAACAGCCTTATTTTGTCAACAATATGTTGCTTGATTGTCAGCAGCTTTGACTTGTTTAGTGTGTGATTCAAGGTCCTTAGTTCTTGGGCGAACTTTCGAACCCTTTCCGTGAACGGTCTACCAGATGTTATGTAGTCAATCACACATTGAACACGGGACGCATTCTGTCTTGCCCATCCAATTTTCTTGTTCAGTTGATGCAAGCGTCTTCTTGTCTTTTGATCCATCGTCGGTTTGAGCCTTCGATTTGAATCAGCCAAAGCTCTCGCAGCACCATAAACTGAGCAATTGATGGTCCAGAGGTCGGACTCTTGCGAGATATCTCCACAAAGGGAGGCATCCATTTCAGCCAGATCTTGGGGCTTAAGAGGAACTTGCATGTTGATGTTCCTCCTTGTACTGAAATTGCCATCATCTTCAAGAAGGTGCCTACTTTCTGCGGTTGGTCTTAATGTCGTTTCATCTTCGTCTGCAGCTTGTTCAAGCAGCGGTTGAGGAAGCGCTCCGCGTACATATCCATTTTTGCGGAGGTAGTCGGCTTGATTTCGCAAAGACTGATGCGAAACGTGTTGAAGCTCTGGGTGTTTCTGGCACCACAGAGTATGCATACGCGCCATAAAGCCTCCACGAACAGGGATAATACTGGCATCGTAGCAGTCTAACACATCATTCTTAAGTTGATCCGTCCACTCAATGTGGGCGGTTCGCCGGTTCGTCGTTGTGTTTCCATCTAAATTATTTTCAGCACCCCGAACTCTAGGATGATCGGCATTGTTTGCCGATCCATTGTCGGGTGCTCTGCGCGTTCGATCGTTTTGAACCGCATCTACAACATTTTGGTGGTTTTTTGGTTTCATTGTTGTTCCCACGAGCAGCTAGGGAAAGGGTTCGTCCATCCTTGTAGAGCCCCGCGTGCAAGGATAAGGCTATTACTCTGAGACATCGCCCGATATCCCAGGGTCACCGTTAAAGACACCTCACCCAGGTGCCATGCAGCTTTCGGCACGGTTCGCACACCTTCGCTTAGGGGTTATTCCTTCGGGACCATCCCTGAACAATTGTCCGCGACTGCTTATTAATTATTGTACCCATATTCAGCAGAAACCCTTGGTACGGGGACCCTCTATCCGCAACCCGAGGACGCGTTCGGTGGCTTTGTCATAAGCCCTTCGGTTCTATTCCAAGGGAATCGAAACATCATATATATATATATATATATATATATATATAGTTAAAAGTTTGTCATAAGGACAACCGCAGGATTTCGCCGGGAGCGGGTGCTAATCTGAAAAACTGCACCAGCTCCCAGCTAATTCGCGGTAAAATTTCAGCCGTAACTACGTCTCACGACCGTGAGATAGGTGGTTGCAGTCTGCGACGGATTCAATACGATGATCCAGCGAAAGTCTAGTGCACCCTCAGTACAAGGAGCGACCCAAGAACGACTGCCTTTTTCATCTTCCCCGCAAGCGTCTTTGCATTTTGTTGACACGTAGGGATGCTTTTCAGGCTATTAGCCAGTGAAAGCTTGGCACCTCCAAGAGCGCCGATGATCAGGACAATGAGTTCAACAGAATATTCCGGGTATAACCGTCCCAACTTCCTTAAGAGTTCTTCATACCTCCATTCCTTTTCATTCTCCTTGGCTATAATGTTTTTCTCAGCTGGTGCCGAAAATTCGATAACAAACATGGTTATCTTCTCGAAGTCAAGGAGAATTATGTCAAGCCTTGAGTGCGCAACAGAAACAATTGTCGAGTGTATATGAAGTTCTAGTATATGCGGCACTTCTCATTTTCGAAAATTGACACTATTTCCCTAGGAACGTTTTGCGGAGCGGTATTAAGGCTAGTGCCGTTCAGAACTGATTACTCGAGATGGATAAGATTTGATGCATTTTGCTCACCTCCGGCATTTAATTCAAGGCCGAGTATTTCAGCAGCCTCTTCCGCTGCTTTGTACTGAAACGCTTCTTTGCCTACTTCTTCGTGCTTCTTGACCATTTCAAGAAGAGAGTCTCGTCCATTTGCGACTATATGTGCTGTACCCAGAATGATCCTGTTGTGAAGACATTCAAGTTTCAGTATTCCGCGACCACCTTGACGATGTGAGATGTAGAGTCGCGGAACAGAGGTCTTAAGGGGCATGCTTTTGTTCATCTGCATAACCTTTCGTGATGCAATATCAAGGGATCTGAGCTCATCCTCCGTCTATGCAACCACTCCAAATGAATAGAGTACTGCCGAGACGACAGCTCTAGACTTCTCCTAGCGTTAGATAGTTCCCGTATTCTGTCAACAATGTGCTGCCTGATGGGCAGCAGCTATGACATGTTAACTGTGTGACAACGGTTGCAAATTCATCAATTTTGTTGATAATTCGTCTTTTTGGTGAAAAAGTTATCTTTTTAGATGAAACTTGATCTTTTCAGTTGAAAATTCATTTCTTTGGTTGAAAATTTGGTGGAAGAGTGATCTCTTTAGATAAAACTCTATCGTTTTAGTTGAAAATTCAACTTTTTTAGTTGAAAATTCACGTATATTATTGAACAATCGTCTTTTTGGGAGGACATGTATCCTTTTGGTTTAGAATTCCATTTCGTTGAGGATTCAACTATTTTGTCATGTATTTGGTTGATAATTCGTCTTTTTGGTGGAAACGTAATCTTTTTAGACGTAACTTCATCATTTTTTAATTATTTTGTTTGAAGATGCAACTGATTAATTGAAAATTGCCTTGTTTTGGTTAAGGATTCAACTATTTTTAAAAAATTCTTGTTCTTTGTTTAAAAAGTTCACTGTTTGATTGAAAGTGTGTCTTTAATGGTAGCAATTGAATATTTTTGATTGAAAATTCATCTGATTGCTGAAAATTATTTTTTTCTCTTGAAAATTGAACTATTCTCCTAATTTAAATTTCATTATTTTGTTAATAATACATTTTATTTGATTGAAAATTTATTTCATTATTTGAAAATTCAACTAATCTATTTTCAATAAAAAAATTTTTCTTTTTGGTTGAAAATTCAACTAGTTGGTAGAAAAGTAAGAGTTCGTCCATAAAGTACGTTGCGAAGGCAAATTCTTTCAAATACAATTATTGTAAATACCATAATGAATGCAATATGAAACACTTTAAATTCCTAAGATTTCAAGCCGAAATATTGAACTTTCAACAAACAAGATTAATTTTTTAATAAAAAAGACGAATTTTCAACAAAATACATGAATTTACTACCAAATAGTTGAATTTTCAACTTATAAAGGGTAAATTTCTAACCAAAATGGTATAGTGCAATTTTCTGGTAAAAAATTAACTTTTAACCCAAAAATACACCGAATTTTCAATAAAAACCACAGACGACTATATTTTCAGTTTAAAATGTTCTTATTTAGTTGAAAATTGAATTTTTGTTGGAAACTTGTTTTTTTTCGGTTTTAGAATTCATCTGTATTAGTCAATGATCTGAAAGTCGTCGAAGTATGATTTAATTTTCCACATTCGTTGGTTCATCCCAGACGCAAAATAAAATAAGAGAACATACCATCTCTTATAGTCTTTTCACATCTCTTTTAGTTGAAATTTAATCTTTTTTGGATGGGAATTGAACTATTTTGTTGAAAATTCCTCTTTCTTGATTGAATTCAGCTGTTATTGATATAAAATTAAAATCTTTTTATTTGAAACAGATGAATACTGTATACACTATATATCTCCTATTTCATTATTCGTTGAAAGTGAATCTTTCTTTGGTTGAACATTGAACTACTTGGTTGAAGGTTGAAACATTCTGTTACAAAATTATTTTTTCCTTGAAGATTCATAATTTTAGTTGAAAATTCATTTCCTTGGTCGAAAAGATTTTGTTTGTGTTAAAAATGAATTGTTTTAACTAAAACTTCAACTATTATATTTTTCAGATGAAAATTGATATTGTTTATTCAAAAAATGAACTTTTCGTAGATAATTTATCTTTTTTTGTTGGAAATTTATGTATTTTCTTGGAAATCCGACTTTTTGGTAAAAATCTAATTTTCTGGCCTACAAAATTATATTCTTGGTTAAAAATTCAAGTATTTGATTCAATTTTAAACGCTTTTATTGAAATTTTTTTTTAAAGCTGCAGCATTTTGGTTGAAAAGTCACCATTCTGATTGAGAAATCTTTTTTTTTGTGGTTAAAAATTAATTCCTTGAACTGGAAATTTAATTATTATATTCAAAGATTCATCATGTTAGTTGAAAATTCATCTCTTTTAGTTGAAAACTTGACTATGATTGAAATTTTATTTTTTTTAGTTGAAAATTCGAATTTTTTTGGAATAGAACCGAAGGGCTTATGACAAAGCCACCGAACGCGTCCTCGGGTTGCGGATAGAGGGTCCCCGTACCAAGGGTTTCTGCTGAATATGGTTACAATAATTAATAAGCAGTCGCGGACAATTGTTCAGGGATGGTCCCGAAGGAATAACCCCTAAGCGAAGGTGTGAGAACCGTGCCGAAAGCTGCATGGCACCTGGGTGAGGTGTCTTTAACGGTGACTCTGGGATACCGGGCGACGTCTCAGAGTATCAGCCTTATCCTTGCACGCGGGGCTCTACAAGGATTGACAAACCCTTTCCCTAGCTGCTCGTGGGAACAACAATGAAACCAACAAACCACCAACATATTATAGATGCGGTTCAAAACAATCGAACGCGCAGAGCACCCGACAATGGATCGGCAAACAATGCCGATCATCCTAGAGTTTGGGGTGCTGAAAATAATTTGAATGGAAACACGACGACGATCCGGCGAAACGCCCACATTCAGTGGACGGATCAACTTAAGAATGACGTGCTTGACTGCTACGATGCCAGTATTATCACTATTCGCGGAGGCTTTATGGCGCGTATGCATACTCTGTGGTGCCAGAAACACCCAGAGCTTCAATACGTTTCGCATTAGTCTTTGCGAAATCAAGCCGACCACCTCCGGAAAAATGGATATGTACGCGGAGCGCTTTCTCAACCGCTGCTTGAACAAGCTGCAGACGAAGATGAAACGTCATTAAGACCAACCGCAGGAAGCAGGAAACTTCTGGAAGATGATCGCAATTTCAGTACAAGGAGGAACATCAACATGCAAGTTCCTCTTAAGCCTCAAGATCTGGTTGAAATGGATGCCTCCCTTCTTGGAGATATCTCGCAAGAGTCCGAACTTTGGACCATCAATTGCTCAGTTTATGGTGCTGCGAGAGCTTTGGCTGATTCGAATCGAAGGCTAAAACCGACGATGGATCAGAAGACCAGACGACGCTTGCATCAACTGAACCAGAAAATTGGATGGGCAAGACAGAATGTGTCCCGTGTTCAATGTGTGATTGACTACATAACATCTGGTAGACCGTTTACGGAAAGGGTTCGAAAGTTCGCCCAAGAACTAAGGACCTTGAATCACACACTGAACAAGTCAAAGCTGCTGACAATCAAGCAGCATATTGTTGATAAAATAAGGCTGTTATCTGACGCAAGGAGGATGATACAGAAGAGGGAGAGATGGAACAGGGAGAATCAACAGTTTCTTGCTGACCCATCACGCCTCTTCAGTGATCCCCCTGTTTTTGTAAAAAATCCACCCAAGCCCAAGGAGGTAGAGACTTTTTGGAGAGAGGTGTAGAAGATCCCGAAAACACTAGAGTTGAATGAAGATACTGACAATATCATCCGCTTCAAGTAGTTTTGCGACAGCCTCATAAAATCTGAGGAGGAGTGCCCATCAGTCACTGCCGAAGAGGTGAAAAAAGCACTTAGAGGCACGAAGAACTTTTCCGGTGCTGGACCAGATTGTATCAAGAACTTTTGGTGGAAGAAGTTTACTTCTATACACCAACATTTGGCCCGCATATTCACCTCATATTTAGAATCGGAGACGCCCATTCCGCAGTGGCTGGTGTTAGGACGCACTATACTCCTACCGAAAAAAGGCAACTTGTCCAGACCAGAGAATTAGAGGCCAATAACTTGTTTAAACACACTGTATAAGATCTTTACAGCTGTCCTTAAGGGCATGTGATACTCCGGCCTGTGGTAAATCAGGTTCAGTTCCCCCGGGTTTTTGTCAACAAAAATTAAAAAATTTCAAAACTGAATTCGGAGATGCTATAGAATAGTATAACGGACGTCCCCGAAATCTTTTTTGAGGGATTATAACGAAAAAAAATTATTTTGCTAAATACAAATTTTTTGTTTTCGCATGATGCTGTCAGTACACATAACCTCAAAATACACACACATGAATAAAATTTAGCAAAATTAAATTTTTTCAAATTATTCTACGAAAGAAGAGTTCGGGGACGTCCGTTAGCATGTTCGCTATTATTTCCCAATTTTTTAATGCAAAATCTTTATTATTGTAAGAAAAAAGCCGGGGGAACCTAACACTGCTAAAATCGATAATTTTCTAAGTATCACATGCCCTCAACAACAGGATTGTTCGACGAATTGAGCCTGTATGGCGAGAGATGTACGAACAACGTGGCTCGAAAAAAGGTGTAGCAGGCTGGCGAGAGAACCTGCTGATTGACAGGTGTGTCTGTAAAGACGCTGCCGCCCATCAGCGCGTCCTGTCAATGGCCTGGATTGACTATCGAAAAGCTTTCGATTCAACCTCTCATAGACTTATCATCTGTCTGTTAGAAAGCTTGAAGGTACATCCACACATAGTGAGATGCATAGAGAGATTGATGCTTCTTTGGAAAACTAGATTTACCATCTCATCTAGGGATCATCGTCTGACGACGAACAAGGTCACCTTCCAGAGGGGCCTCTTTCAAGGGGATAGTATGAGCCCTTTGCTTTTTTGCATCACACTTCTGCCTCTATCTCTCGCACTACGAAATTCTCCTGGATTCCTCTGTGGCGACACTAATCAGCGTGAGCATAAGGTCACTTATGTATTTTATATGGATGACCTGAAGATCTATGCCGCTGGTAAAAGCAAACTTCAAACTGCTATAAATATCGTCAAGAACTACACAGGAGAGATTGGGATGGACTTTGGTTTGGACAAGTGTACCAAAATTCATTTGAAGAAAGGAAATATTACTGGCGTTCCCAAGGACCCTGAGCTTGTGGATATAAGTGTTATTAGACATCTTAACACTGGAGAGACCTATACATACCTGGGCGTGCCTCAAAGCCGCATTCAGGACGTAACATCAGTGCAGGAGTCTCTCCGAAGCAGATACAAGCATCTTCTTCGACAGATTTGGTCTTCCAATCTGTCGGCGTTGAACAAGGTATCTGCGACTAACATGCTTGCCGTCCCGGTTCTACTCTACTCGTTTGGGGTGGTTCAATGGACGAAGAACGAGCTTGAGGCCCTTGATGTCACCACGCGTAAGATCATGCATATGCATAAAAGCTTGCATATCAATTCGCCAGTTCCGCGATTATATATTTCACGCCGTCAAGGCGGACGCGGACTTCTGAATCTCCAATGTCTTCATAACCGAATTGTTTTAAGTACAGCTTACATCGCTGCGAATGGCAGAGATCCTCTCCTAAAGATGGTCAGAAACCACGAGATGATTGGCGAAGGAGCGTTCCTTTACAAAGCCGCGGAGCAAGCTGCCGAGGCCCTTGGCCTGAATTTCAACATCAGAAGTGAGGAAAGTGCATTACTCCATCTAGAAGCTTCACGTCTAAAAGCCGAAGTAAAGAAAGCAGAGGTTAGAAAATTTCACCAAGAGCTTCTCGACAAGCATGTCCACGGAAACTTTCAGAGAAATGTAGAAAAACAGTCCTTGTCAAAGGAGCAAACTTTTGCTCTCCTCAAATCATCAGGGCTCAATTCAGGTACAGAGGGCTTTATTTTCGCATGCCAGGACGGTGTAATCTCCACCTTAGCATATCGCGCCCGCATTTTTTGTCAAGAAGTTCCCAGTGATAGGTGCAGAGCGTGCCATGCACACGCTGAGTACCTAGAACACATACTATCTGGGTGTCCGACCCACGCAGGAACATCGTATATCTATAGCCAGATTTTCTGGAACTACGATTTTCGGGCAGCAGTCTCCGTTGCGCACTCGAGGCCTGACATTGTTCTCCAAGACTTCGAGAAACGAACGATATTCGTGATCGAATTCTCGGCTCCGTCCAAATACAACATCACTGCAAAGGAGAAAAAAAAGAGGAGAGGTATCAAGACCTTAAAAGAGAGCTGCAAGGACTGTACCCAAAATATTCGGTACAAGTAATTGTCCTTGTGATAGGTGCTCTCGGAGGTGCTAAATTATCACTTGTTCGTAACCTTCAAGTCATACCTGCGTGCCAAAAATATGCGAAGGCACTTGCGAGATGGATGCAGAAAGCTGTCATCCTTGGGTCGCTTCGTGTCCTCAAGACACACGAGGGCTTTGCCGGCCTGTCGTTGTGATTTCGTCGTTCCCTGTGACCACGCATCTCACGGATGTGAGACGTGGCCGTAGGTGTATTTTACTGCGGTTCTACTGGGGGCTATTGACATTTTTTTTTAGATGACAGTTGCTCTCGAAACACTCGGCCTTGACTTCAATATTAGGGTGATCGAAATGCATAAGATCTTATCCATCTTGAATACTCAGTCCTGAAGGCCCGAATTAAGAAAGCACAGGAGAGAAACTTCCGCGAACAGCTCCTTGACAAGAGGATGCACGGCATCTTCCACAGGAATGTGGAAGATCAGTCGGTGTCGTATGAACTGACGTTTGCTTTCCTTCGTTCACCCGGCTTGAAGTCGGGCACGAAGGGCTTCATTTTGGCATGTCAAGATGGGGTTATTTTCACTCTAGCATACCGTCGCCACATTTTGAGCCAAGACATTCCCGATAATAGCTGCAGAGCGTGTAATAAACACCCCGAGAATCTAGAACACATACTATCAAGTTGTCCAACTCATGCGGGAACAACCTACATTCAAAGGCACAATGCGGCACTAAGAGTGCTTTGTGACCATCTCTGTCGCTCTTACGGCATTAGCTCAAATACCCAGTAAAAAAAGTTGAATAGATATAATGCGAAAACGAATTCAGGTTAAGTTTGGTGTATTCGATTTGCTGCCACTATCGAATTGGACCTTTAAATTCAATTCTGCAATGCATTAGGCTCTATTCGGCTGAGTTTAATTTATGGAATGGACGGATATTATAAGTTTTTCAGGGTAGCAATGAATATAATTATGAGAAATAAAGTTGACCAAATACATTCGTGCAGTTTGGGCGAGCGATATCAATTATTTAACTGAACGGAGTGATATTAACCAAACTTTGACTCCAATTTGGCAATACACATGATTCGACAGACTCACTTCTGCAAGTTGCAGGGCTATGGACTCGCCGGGTTACTGCTAACTTCATTGCCGACAGTTGGTGTTCATTTATTTTACTATTTAAAAATGTTTGAAAATTTACAAAATAAAATTTAAAAGTTCCTTTTCTGTAATTGGCAGCAATTAAACAGCTTTTACTAAAACTAGAGCAAGACAGCGCGCGATACATAGCCTTCCCAAAGTTTTCCAGTTCTCTGCTCTATGTATGTTACTCTCTTTATATTTATATGTATACTCTCTCTGTATGTTACTCTCTTTTTTATTTCTTTCGTCTTTTTTATTTCTTCCGTCTTTTTTATTTTTATTATTATCAAATCACAATAAAAAAGCATGCAAAGTATTTACCAACGCTTCGGTGTTCACACAGCACCTTGATCAAGGCAAGAAAATGAAAACAGGTGGAAACAGCGATCAAGCGACGACGCTATCACTTCGATACCTGAGATCTGAATGTGGGTCAATGGGCCAATCCGTCACAACAAACAAGAAATAAGAGAAAGTCAAGACTCATGAAAACTAAATGTAATTAATCAAACTTGAATAACTTTTGTTTAATCTATCTAAATCAGTTTTTAAATCAATAGAAGACTTATTTTGATTTTTAATATAAAGCATTTTCATGAATTCTCTCTTTCTCTCATTACTTTCACTATGTAAAATTTCAACACTATCCCAGTCAAACTCATGGTCAACATCAACAAACCCTCTCGTATGTCTAGCCAGAACACTCTTTTAACAACGTCCTAAACGAACATCACTTTTGTGCTCCTCCACCCTAGTATTAAGAAGTCTTCCAGTCTGTCCCATGTAAGTCACCTTACAGATCTTGCAAGTGATCTTGTAAACCACACCACCCTTTTCAAATTTATCTAAAGGATCTTTACCAAAAGTTAGTATTAGAATCTATTTCAAATGGTATACGGAAAATAGTTTTATGCGTTACGGGTCATAGGATCGCCAATAAATATATAATATATATATTTATACAATTTATTCAACATTTATTTAATTATCACACTTTTCTACAATTATCAGGTGCGTGACTTGTGATAGACAAGACGAGAGAAACGAGACTGACTAGCCGCCGCCCGAAAGGGGTGGTTTATCGGTTAGAGGTTCCAAGCTTCCAGAGCCTTCTACTCGTCATACAAGCTATAAGAAGCACATGCGCAATTACATCATATTGATTATTCTACAAATATAATGATTATATAGGGAGTATTATTATTATTATTATATCGCTTATAAGCTGGGTACTTAACAATAGTATGAATATAAATTTTTTCAACATGAATTGAATAGTTTTAGAAATTTGACCAAAAAAAGGAAGAACAAAAGTATTAAAAGAACTATATTCTCTCAATTCCTTCTGATTATCTGTAGCTGAAGTGTTACTTTGTTTGTTTTTGATTTGTTGAATTCTAATTGTGATTTGTTGTTCAACTAACTTTTTTGGGTAATGATTCAGAAAAAGGATATTCGTAACAATATTCAAATTCTCTTTGTGAAATGAAATGTGGGACAAACCTGGAGCCCTGTCAACTAAGTTTTTGAGGACTGCAATTTTGTTTTGAAAAGGATGAGCCTAAAAGAAATTTAAAATTCTACCTGAATATGTATTTTTCCTGTACCAATTGGTAATAATATTACCATCCTGACCTTTAATTACTTCTAAGTCCAAACAACTGATTTTACTATTTTTCTCTATATCGTGGGTAAACTGAAGTTTTGGATGAAAACTGTTGAACATACCGATAGTAAAAGTGCAAAACAAAATCCAGCTTCTTAAAAGCAAAGACTTCCTACAAATCTTCCATAACCATTTCTGCCAAAATCGGAGAAATGACTGAACCTATGGGAGTACCAAACTTTTGCCTATAAAAAGATCCGTTAAATTTAAAATAAGTTGAATTCATAGTGAAAACTATCCCCCAATAAAATCTTTTTGACTTCATCGAGTACGTGTCCTTATATTGTCCCATCTATTTAAAATTGCCTGTTTAACTAATTCAAGGGGTATATTTGAGAACATTGCAACAACATCCAAAGAAAACATTACATGGTCATCAGGGACAGTTTTTTGAATGATAGTTTTTTGAAATTCCCAGCTATTTTTAATATTGTATTTAGAAGTTGTAATTGAGTCTTTAAGTATCAAATTGAAATTTTGTTTCTAAAAATTTTGTTGGAGTGTTAATAGTTGAAACAACTATTCTTAAAGGATAGCCCTCCTTATGAATCTTTCTCATACCATAACATCTTGCAAGAACTGTGTCCCCAGTATTTATATCAGTCCATCTTATACCCTTTCCCAAAAGTCCTTTTCTTTCTTCAATTGTCTAGCATCTTGAAAGTGTCTCTTTTTAATTGTTTCAGCGGATTTTCACTTAATAATTCAAAGTTATCACGATTGAAATGTAAATCCTCCATATCCCTAATATAATCTGATTTCTTCATACAAACTGTAATATTACCTTTATCAGCATTTATGCAAATTATGTCAGGGTTGTTCTTAAGGAAATCTTTTGTTACCTTGAAACCTTCAGAAATTTTATGATCAATACTTCTAATGTGCAAACAATTCTTATCAACAAAACTCTTTAACAAATGCAAAACCTTGTTTCGGAAATCTTGTTGATCCAATATTGGAACTTTGTGTATACTTGATTCAACATCTTCGACTATTTCCATCATTTGTTTCGATTTACTTTTTATCACATGGTTACTGAAACCTTTCCCTAATCTGAGAATATTTGTAACTGAATCAGGAATTTGAATATTCGCTAATTTTAGAAACCAAGGATCATTATCTTCTTCTTCAAAATTTTGTGTAAATTCAAATTTTGCTCTTGAATATTAGTTTGTTGATCAATCAAAATAGAAAGTTTTTTCTCATGCTTTTTATCAGTGTTTAAAAATCATTGATTAAGGAAAATCTGATGTTTTAGAAGATGAACGATTTTATGTTGTGGTACACATAGTTCCAATTCACATTTAATTTTTGAGATTTTTATTTTTAAAAAATTAACATGATTTGAAACATCCTTGATCAGTAAATTCAGCATTGAGAGTTTGAATTTCTCTAAATTATGTTCGGATTGTCTATTGCAAAAATTACTGTGAAAAACAAAATCTCTAAATTTGTTATCCAAGAAAAATATCTTTTTAGGTAAAACATCATTTCTTCGACATTCAATCAAAACCCCTTTTTGAAGGATACTGCCTCTTAATTTTTGGTTGATATCACACCATAATTTAACCTTTCTGAAGGCTTGAGGACCATATGCAACTTTGATCTGATTAAAAAACATAATATTTAAAGGAAAAAAAGGGGGGTAGAAATGACCTCCAATCCAAGTCAGCTAAATTGAAATTCGAGAATTCTGAATCAGACTGAAATCAAATTCAAAATCTCATTTCACGTCCAATAATCAAGTCAATATATAGAATTCTCGAAAATAAAACAAGAATTCAACGATAAAATTTGGACAATCACCACAAAATGCTCCCATTGCAATACCTAAAAAACAAAATAAAAAAATTTGTTCCTTTGGACAAAAATAAAAAAGAGGAAAGAAAAATGAGAAGGCAACCAACCAAATCATGAGAACAAACTTTCTATTTTGATTGATCAACAAACTAATATTCAAGAGCAAAATTTGAATTTACACAACATTTTTGAAGAAGAAGATGAGGATCCTTGGTTTGTAAATTTAGCAAATATTCAAATTCCTGATTCAGTTACAGATATTGTCAGATTAGGTAAAGGTTTAAGTACCCATGTGATAAAAAGTAAATCGAAACAAATGATGGAAATAGTCAAAGGTGTTGAATCAAGTAGACACAAAGTTCCAATATTGGATCAACAAGATTTCTGAAACAAGGGTTTACATTTGTTAAAGAGTTTTGTTCATAAGAATTGTTTGCACATTAGTAGTATTGATCGTAAAATTTCTGAAGGTTTCAAGGTAAAAACAGATTTCCTTAAGAACAACCCAGATACAATTTGCATGAATGCTGATAAAGGTGATATTACAGTTTGTATGGAGAAATCAGATTATATTAGGGATATGGAGGATTTACTTTCCAATCGTGATAACTTTGAATTATTAAGTGAAAATCCGTGAAAACAATTAAAAAGAGACACTTTCAAGATGCTAGACAATTGGAGGAAGAAAGGACTTTTGGGAAAGCATATAAGATGCACTGGTATGAATACTGGGGACACAGTTCTTGCAAGATGTTATAGTTTGAGAAAGATTCATAAGGAGAATTCCTTTGAGAATTGTTGTTTCAACTATTAACACTCCAGCGAAATTTTTAGAACAAAACTTTAATTTGATACTTAAAGACTCAATTACAACTTCTAAATACAATATTAAAAACAGCTGGGAATTTCAAAAAAATATTATAAAAAAAACTGTCCCTGATGGCCATGTAATGATTTCTTTGGATGTTGTTGCAATGTTCCCAAATATACCCCTTGAATTAGTTGAACAAGCAATTTTAAATAGATGGGACAATATAAGGACACGTACTCGATTAAGTCAGAAAGATTTTATTGAAGGGATACTTTTCATTATGAATTCAACTTATTTTAAATTTAATGGATCTTTTTATAGGCAGAAGTTTGGTACTCCCATATGTTTGTGCCACATTTCATTTCACAAAGAGAATTTGAATATTGTTATGAATATCCTTTTTCCGAATCATTACCCAAAAAAGTTGGTTGAGCAACAAATCACAATTAGAATTCAACAAATCAAAAACAATCAAAGTAACATTTCAGCTACAGATAATCAGAAGGAATTGAGAGAATATAGTTCTTTTAATACTTTTGTTCTTCCTTTTTTTGGTCAAATTTCTAAAACTATTCAATTCATGCTGAAAAAATTTAATATTCATACTATCTTCCGTATACCATTTGAAATGGATTCAATAATAACTTTTGGTAAAGATCCTTTAGATAAATTTAAAAAGGGTGGTGTGGTTTACAAGATTACTTGCAAGATTTGTAAGATGACTTACGTGGGACAGACTGGAAGACTTCTTAATACTAGGGTGGAGGAGCACAAAAGTGATGTTCGTTTAGGACGTTGTTATAAGAGTATTCTTGGTAGAATACGAGAGGCTTTGTTGATGTTGACCATGACTTTGACTGGGATAATGTTGAAATTCTTCATAGTCAAAGTAATGAGAGAAAGAGAGAATTCATGGAAATGCTTCATATTAAAAAACAAAATAAGTCCTCTATTAATCTAAAAACTGATTGAGATAGATTAAACAAAAGTTATTCAAGTTTCAATAATTACATTTAGTTTTCATGAGTCTTGACTTTCTCTTATTTCAGGTTTGTTGTGACGGATTGGCCCATTGACCCACATTCAGATCTCAGGTGTTGAAGAGATAGTGTCGTCGCTTGGTCGCTGTTTCCACCTGTTTCCATTTTCTTGCCTTGATAAGTGTGGTACCCTGCTCCCAATGAATAGTCCAATTCTAGTTGTAATAAGTAGTTTATTTCACACTTCACAAGAACCACCAATACTTCACAACAGAGCGTTTTATCACATTATTAATCAACTAAACTAAGTCTGTATTTCGATCTACATTGATCACGATCTAAACGCCCTCAGGGCCGGAGGCGAACTGACCCTTAATCGGTTGCTCCCCCCTACGTTGATCCATCCCCACTCTCACTAACTGCCGGTCTCCACAATCCCTCATTTCTTATCAATGTCAGTGGTTCTATCTTCGAAGGCGCTGACTCTATCCTTGGACCCGTTCCGCGGCCTGCTTCTACCCTTAGTTGGTTATGTTCGGACTGTAAGGCTGGTTGTGGTTGAGACCTTGTTGGAAAATCAGGGGAGTGTGTGTCTTGGGTCTATTCCGGCTTCGGTACATTTTTAACATGCGAGACATGACGCTTCAAAATTTTGTTATCTCTGAACAATGTCAATTCAATTCCTTTTCTTTCTAATACTTCATATTCCTCCTTATCAAATCTTGGTGTTAGCTTGTTGGCAACGACCATGTTTTTAAGAAGGACCTTATCTCCTGTCTGCACATCCTCCTGCTTTGCACCTCTTTTTAAATTTCCCTTTTCCTTTCCTTTGTGTTTGTTCAGAATGTCATTGTCCTTGGCTTCTTCGTTAGTGCTCTCCTCATTAATATCAAGAATTGATGGGATTTTATCCCTTATGTTGCGATTAAACATCATTTCCGATGGGGACTTTCCCGTGGTACCAGGAGGTGTTACATTGTGCATCAACTTAAACTTTTGTAATGGAAGATGTTATTTTTGTCGACCAGGGTAATTAAATAATTAATTTTCTGATGTTAAATTTTGTCGATTACTGGTCAAATAAT
>CAKNXH010051578.1:0-10554 GCA_932178445.1 Andricus quercusramuli | reverse complement strand
AAACTTTCTAGAATTGATTTCTAATGCGAGAGTGGGTTTGTATGGGTATTCTGATAACAATCTATTGACTGAGGATCCCATCAGAAAATCATAGAGACAACGACTTCGACTTTTTCTAGAAATGTTATTTTTTCGTCAAAGAATAATATAGTAATATATTTACCAAGTCTTCCCAGCTTACTAGAATTGATTTCTAATACTTGGGTGGGTTCGATGCAGTATTAGGGGTACATTATGTAGCCTAAGGTTTCTCTGGGAAAATCACGAACACAATAACTTTGCATTTTGTGGAAATAACTTTTTTTTGCTAATTACAAGTTTGGAAAATCTTTACAAAATCTTAACAGCCGTATGTATTTTGTTTCTTGTGGGTGGATGGACTTTTGGGGATGTTATAATAATAATCCAGAATCCAAGGACCTTTTAAAAAAATCAAAGTCGCTATAACTTTGATTTTTTAGAGAAATGATTATATTCTCATGGACTAAGATCGGAAACTATTTACCGGGTCTTTCCAGCTTTCTACAGTTGAGTTCTATTGCGTGGGTGGGTTTTGTGGGGTGTTGGTTGCACATTATATAGACTTCAGCTATACTTTAGATATCACAGAAAAAACTAAAGTTAAATTTTGTTGCATGTAAGCTATAAATCAAGGCACCAGATTTAAAACAATTTTTTACTTACCTAATTGCTATCTCGAAAATAATTAGACTTTTCGCGGTAAATCAAAACGTATTTTTCGTGAATGTTAATAAAGAACTTGACACAACAACCATCGTCACCATCTTTAAAGATTAGTCCATGTCTTATGTAGTTCATAAGATGGTAACCGATCTTAAAAGATTTTATTGTGATACTTTCTGCCACAGTCAGTATTGCTTGGACAAAAATGATTTTTCGGACCGACTGAAAAATCCCGAAAATAAAATTCTCGACACTGTAAAATTCCCGAGCTGGAAAATTCACGAATAATAAAATTCCCAAACACACGGAAAAAATTTATCCGTAAAAAAGTCACGAACTAGTAGCTACCCAGGTGCGAATTGTCGGTCGGGCCATGGTCGAAACAACCTTTGTAAGGTCGGCCCAACTTTGAGAGCCAATCGTCGGGCCAAACAGCGTAATGATAACGCATGCCGTCCCTATTTTACACAGTTGGGCCAACAAAAGTTGTCATGGTTGAGCCAACCGCGGAATACAAGGTTGGCATACCATTGGTTTTCCAAGTTGGCCCCTACCTTGGGCCAGTGTTGGACAGACGATCGGCAAAAGTGAGTTTACTTGCAGTGGATAATATTACACCGATGGTCGGGCCAACTATCGCCCAGAGTGAGGCCGACCATAGTGTCATGGTTATTTTGAGCCAATTCGCCAATGCCCAAACGGCCGTCGACCCAACCTTGGGCGAGAGTTGGACCGACGGTCGGTAAAAGTGAGGTTACTTGCACTGGATAATATGACACCGATGATCAGGCCAACCATCACCCAGAGTCGGGCCGACCATATTGTTATGGTTATTTGGAACCAATTTGCCAGGGCCTAAACGACCACCGCCCCTACCTTGGGCCAGAGTTGGACCGAATATCGGCAAAAGTGAGGTTACTTCCAGTGGATAATATTACATCGATGGTCGGGCCAACTATCGCCCAGAGTCAGGCCGACCGTAGTGTTATGGTTATTTTGAGGCAATTTGATAATGCCCAAACGACGGTCGACCCAACCTTGGGCGAGAGTTTGACCGACGGTCGGCAAAAGCGAGGTTACTTGCACTGGATAATATGACACCGATGATCGGGTCAACCATCACACAGAGTCGGGCCGACCATATTGTTATGGTTATTTCGAACCAATTTGCCAAGGCCTAAACTGCCGTCGACCCTACCTTGGGCCACAGTTGGTCCGGCGGTCGGGTGAATTTTGGAAGCCATTGTCGGCTTCTAACATCGGCCCAACTAAGGTAGCTTCGAACTGCTATAGTTGAGCCAACCTTGGTCAGCAAAATTCGGTTGCCAAAGCTGACCTGACCTTGGGCCGACCGTCAACTCTGGCTGCAAACCCAAATTCGCACATGGGTAGGTCTCAGATATGAGAAAAATTCATCATGTATTGATGTATTTTCGTAAATAATCTGGGAACTTTGAGAAAGAATTGACGAACTCGATGTGAAAATTCTAAAACGGTTCACCACTTTTTTTACGTGAATAATTATAAAAACATTACGAGTAATTAGGAAAAGATGCTCAAAACACTCACAAGCTTTGCCGATAAATCTGGGAACTGAAAATTAGGTTCGCCTGTACGTGTCCCGCACACACTCCTGCCCAAACACGCGGTGCGTTTGTGCGCTCGTATGTGTCTTTCGAGTTCTTCGAATGAGTGGCTAGAAGTTTTATAATACCTTGTTTGTTTGGCCTCGATGGCTGCACGTATTTACGCACTCCTGGTTTACGTTTAGAAATTGCTCAGTCAGTGGTCTTTGAGCGTTTGAATCCTCTGAGTTGCGAATTTATAAATTAACAAAATTGAATCGCACAAATAAAACTTCTCCTCTTTACATTTCAGTCTGAAATTTTCAGGAACTGTTCGAAGGAAATTCAAACTGTTCGTAATAAACTTCGAAATTTATCCATACGTTTCACATAGATATAAGGATGCAATGTTTCATTTTTTTATCTCGTATCCGAGACCTAGCTACAAGTTCGTGACTTTTTTACAGATACATTTTTTCCGTGCAGTTAATAATATTACCGTATTTGAAAATTCCCAGCAGTTAATAATATTACCGAATTTGAAAATTCTTGACAGAAAGTGGCCCAATTATAAAATATCTGAATTATAAAATTCCCGAATTTAAACAATTTTTTTTTTCAAATGAATATTATTTAATAGTTTAGTAAGAATACAATAATCAAATATTTCTATTGAAGCAAATATTCAATGCCTAAAGTTTCTCAAATTATTGTTTGAATTCAAAATTACAATATTAAAAAAAAAAAAGTGGAGGACTTGACAACCCCGGAAAATAAAATTCCAGACTCTGTCAAATTCCCGAATTGGGAAATTTCCGAATAATAAAATTTTGGAATATTTAATAAAATTGCCGATTGATAAAAGGCCTGAATAATGAAATTCCCAAATTTGGAAATTCCCGATTAAAACATTTCCGCACAGTTTATGATATTACCGAAATGGATAATTCCCAACAGTTTATAATATTACCGAATTTAAAAATTCCCGACAGAAAATTTCCAAATTATGCAATATCCGAACTAGAAAATTCCCGAATTTAAAAAAGTATAATAATCAAATATTTTTATCAAGAAAAAAATTATTTTTAATGTTTGAAGTTTCTAAAATTATTGTTTAACTTTGAAATAACAATAATTGAAACAAATATATTTCTGGATAAAAATTGTTTTCAAGTATTGTTATTTTGAATTGAAACAATAATTTTAGAAACTTTGAACAAGAAAAATATTTTTGTTCATGAAAATATTTGATTATTTTATTTTTAAGAAGTTAATAATATTTATTGAGAAACAATTTCTTTTATTGTTCCGGGAGTTTCATAATTCGAGAATTTCCCAGTTCGCATATTTTATAATTCGGCCATTTTCTATCGGGAATTTTAAAATTCAGTTATATTATAAACTGTCGGGAATTTCTCATTTCGGTAATATCATAAACTGTTCGGGGATTTTTTATTCGGGGATTTGATTATTTGGGAATTATATTATATTATTCGGGAATTTTATTTTAGGATCTTTCAGTCGTCCAAAAATTTTCATTCAAAAAAATATTTTTCCAATAATTCTCATTTTGAATTCAAACAATAATTTTAGAAACTTTAAACAGGAAAAAAAAATTATAGTAACATTTGATGGTTTTATTTGTAATAATTAAATAATATTGATTGAAAAACAATTTTTTCATTGTTTCGGGAGTTTTATAATGTTTTTTTGCTATGAATATACTTGCTGATTATTTTTTAATAAATAAATAATATTGATTGAAAAGCAATTTTTCCATTATTTCGGGAGTTTTATAAACCAGGAATTTTCCAGTTCGGATATCTTATAATTCGGCAATTTTATATGGGGAATTTTCAAATTCGGAAATATTATAAAATGTAGGGAATTCAAGCAGTAATTTTAGAAACTTTGAAAATTAAAATTTTCAAAAATGTGATTATTGTATTTTCAATAAATGAACAATATTCATGAGAAAAGTGTTTCATTTTTCTATATTCGGGCATTTTATAATTAGGGAATTTTGTAGTTTTGGATATTCTAAAATTCGGCAATTTTATGTGGGGAATTTTATTATTCGGGAATTTCCCAACTCGGTAATATCATAAGCTGTCGGGAATTTCATCATTCGGGAAATTTTCATTTTTGTAATATTATAAACTGTCCGGGAATTTTATTATGATGGGATTTTCCTATTCGGGAGTTTCATCATTCGGGGATTTTCTAATTCAGAAATTGTACAGTATCGAGAATTTTTCAGCCCTCTCGATTTTTGACTATGAGTGTCAGGAGCCAGATGGGCTACATTTTTCTCGAATCACCTAGTCGGGAGCCGACTGGGCGCTGGTCAGGATACTTTTTTTGTAGAAATTACACATTTTTTAAGAGCCGTGACATTATTAAAGACTTACTTACGGATACCAGATGAAATATTATTTGAGAAGTATAATTTAAAGATTGTTAGATCAGTAAAATGGAAACTAGCTTTTTTAAATTAAAAAAAAACCTTTGATTTTTTACAATGTTTTAACTTTTAAGATAGAACTGTTATCGATTCTGCAATGTGCAACAGCAGATTTATCACCATTTTTATAATTTTCTCTATTTTCAGACAATTTTTAGTCTATACACTTTCAAATTTAACGCCATGTCTGTCGCTTTCTGCGGTGGTGTCGACGTAGACACTTGCAAGTTTCAGTTTTGAACCTCGAACGAGAATGCACACGTCGTGTTCTCGAACTTCGCAAATAAAATCGTGATCCGTAATTAAAATTAACCTTATTTCAGTGATCAGTTCGAAGACCCCACTTACTGCGCGGATAATCAGTATTTTAAATTAAATTATAGTGTTGTGTATTCATTTTTTTCCTTTCTTCCTTCATAACCTCAAATAACCACGTGGTTTCCAAAATAAAACAATTTCTAGGAGATTCTAGCATAAATTTTTGAAGCTCTACTCCAAGTTCCTCACGAGAATTTATTAACTTGATTTGTCATCTAAAGTCCATCGTATTCTTAACGATGAGCCTTAAAAGACAGAACAAGTTACCAATTTCTCGTCAGAAGCAACATTTTTTAACCACTCCGTGGCCGGATTACCCGACCGGATCCCGGCTGGTATGAAAGCCGGAATCCGACCAGTTTGACGTGACATTTTTAGTCGGATCCCGGCCAGCGCCCGGTTTAAACTGGGGCTATCCGGCCGGCTCCCGGTCGGATCCCAGTCACAATTTCTACACGGGACTTTTTATGGATTTAATAATCAGGTTGCAGACATCTCTGATTTTCCCCTTCCAGCCAATAACTATTTGAAATAAAATTTTAAGATTTGGGGTGCCCTCATACATAGCAAAACTTCTGAGTGCAAAAAATGATTTTTCTGAATTTTCGAAAAATGAAGAATAAAATTTTTTTCCTGATTTTTCTGTTTTAAAATTAACCTGTTAAATAATAAAAATTTGAAGCATATAATAAGGTTGATAGGAGTTGTAGTTGTTTAAAAATCATCTTTTAGCTTCAAAATTTCACTCCGTGAAAAGTCTGTTATATTAAACTGCAATACCGACGGATCTCGAAACTTTCAAAACGGAAATACCTATCTCATAACTTGTGAATTATGGTTAAGATCATAGTAGATATGGCGACTTTTTCGAATGTTCTCAAGTGCTATATTGACAGTCATGAAAGCTATATAACTATTCGTCCGCGATAAGTGCAATTATTTTAGAAATTAAATGGTAATAAGTGCAATGTTTTTCAAAATCCGGTGGCCTGATTTCCAGACCAATTTCATCCATGCTTTGTTATTCTTTGCACTGCTGTCAACTACATAGCAGAAGACGCTTTTTCGCTGACAAATTATTCCGAGACAGTTTAAAAACTCGGAATTATCTCAGTTTCGTGTAGAGTTTATTCGACAAGGTTAATTTTTGTTGCAGCGAATCTTTCAACGGAAATCGATGTAAAGTTTATCTTCTGTTTTTTCTGTGATACTTTATCTATACTATTTCAATATACTTGAAGTATGGGATCGTCTCATTTACCATACATTTTTTATACTTTAGAATGTCAATGATTGATCACTCCCATACTTATGATTTTTACACGGGAAAGGAATGACAAGAATCATCGAGAGGAAGCTTATATTGTGTGAGCATATCAGGGGTTTGCAAAGGTGTGGAAATAGAAAATACTAACTTCATTTAGTAGTCACCCTAAGAAACATTAGTTTCGGGGAGTGCAAGGCGACAGGGGAGTCTAAGGGTAGGAGACGAGATGGGAGAGGAGGAAGAGAAAGGGCGAGTGGAGGGACTAAGAGAATAATCAAGGGTGGGATGATAGGAAGCAATGAGGGGAATCAGAAGAGGAAAACGATATGAGGGAAAGGAGATGAGGAGTGTGTATGAGGGGTGTGGTGAAGGAGTGAGAATTTACGTTAGGAACTTAATTTAATAGTCACACTGAGACACATTGGTGCAGCATTTAATTAGAGAACTGCAGGAAGTGATTCTACCACAAGGGCTTTCGGAAGATCCGTAGTTCGAATAATGATCCTTCTCACTTCGTGACGACCTACAATTGTGAGAGCTTAATATCCCTTAAGGGTGTGCAAATGGTGTATGAATCCACTTTCATCTTATATCAATTCTAAATCTACATACACCACAAACCAGGGACCCGTCCGAAACTTTCGTTTCGTTACTTTACGTTACGTTACCCAAAAAGTACCGAATCTTTCTTTTCCTCTTCGTTACGTTCTGACAGATGGTAACAAAATTAAAAACGAAATTGTTATAACGTCATATTTTACCTATCTGCCTTTTAATATTTACATAAGATGCACCAGGATTCAAATAAAACATTTTTTACAATTACGCGTAATTAAAAAATATTGTTACAATGTTTCATCTACGGAAAATATGTTCCAATAAGAACATGTATTCGACATCATTAATAAAGAGTCAAAGTTATCTCATGCAATTCTTTTCTAATATTCAGGAAGGAAACATCTTTTAACAATCATAACCATTGTGCAATGTATACAAGATTTCGTTTTATGTCATATAAATCTATTTCTGAACTTGAATAAATCCATCTAAAATAACCTCACAGAACTCTTTGTTAAAATTTAACCTAATTATTTACTCATTTATATACTCAAATGTTAATTTTGATTCATGAAATTGGAGGAAGGAATGAAATATGAACCTTCTTTTTGGAAGTTTATATTAGAATTAGTCATTATGATTTCACGCAAGAAAATAAATTATCTTTAAATAATAAATATGTGTTTTCATTCTTTTTCACAAGAACCCTTGAATTAATAACAGATGTTCGGTTTAATACGTGAAGATTTAGAGTGCACACAGTCAAAAAGAAATTTGAATACACCAAAGCGGGAGATTACTCAGAAAAATGATATATATTCGCCAAGGGGAAAACCCTGCGCAGCAAAACATAAGTGTCTCAGACAACTTCAATTTTTCATAAAAAGTTTCATAAAAAGTTTCAACAATTTGTCATCATGATCGAAAATTTCACATTTTCAAAAACCTCTCTACATTTCAGAAATAATTTCATTACGGTCACTATATTTGTAAGTAAAATAAAATTATATAGTATTAAAAAAAACCTGGTATAAATAAATCATGTTTCAAAATTGAAGAATATTATAAAATGAAAGACAAACGGTCTGTATAAAAGCAAATTATGTTCTACTAAGCAATTCGATATCTGTGTATGAACAAGTAATTGTATTTCTTTGGAGGAAAGCTGATATTCTCCCTCCAAAGCAGCTTATTTCACTCACTTCTACATTCTACCACTTTCTCCTCTTAGTGTTATAAATGTATATAAATTAAGAGAACATTAACTACAATCTCTAGTTCTAAATGTGAGTAATTTCCAATTGCGTGAATTATTCTTAGTATCTTAATAACTAATGTTTCCTTGTATTCAGAAATGTTTAACGTTTAAACCTCATTTCACGTACAAAACTCGTTTAACATATCATTCAATGACATATCAATTAATTATTCATATAATACAACGTAAAATTAATTCGAAGAATATTTTATTTAAGTAAGTTTCAAATGATATTGCTGTCAAGACCTCTCTCTTTTTCTTATATTTTCAAAGCCTACAAAAATTATTTTCTATGATACATTTTTCAAAGCTGCACGTCAAAGGAGTTTCGATAAGGACGTTGCGTAAACAAAATTTAATTAACGAGGTTTAACAAACAATTTCGTCACTCTTATAAGATTGAAGACATCACAGTCAGAAATTTTTCAAAGCAAGTCAAAAGAACTTTCTCACTTAGCGCGTATTTTACGGGAATTCTCAAAGTCAAAAGACATAACGATTCATGTTTCTTGTTCTGAAATGCACTCGAGGGAAAAAATAAAGTTTCTCTTTGATATGTTGCTTCCTCATAGAGGAAGCTTTGTGATGGTAACATTTTCCAAAATGTTTAAATTCATTTAATTGAACCCTCCCTAATTTAAAAATGTCTAATACAATGTTCTAAGCAATTGTCCGGATGTGTGTGTGTGTGTGTCTGTCACGCTTTTTTGTGAACACGATTACTTGAAAACGGTTGCAGATAAATTGATAAAATTTGGAGAGCTCATTTTCCTCACTGATATCTTGAAACTGACTAAAGGATTTCTGAAAATATTTATTACATTTTTTTTAACCACTCAATAATATTTTAAAAATCGGTTTTTTATAGTAAAACTTTTCATTTGCATAATTCAAAGTTGATGCAAGAATATAAAAGATTCCTTGGTTCGAGATGAATCGATTGACGTATAATATCAATACATTTTATTGAAGAGTAGGGAAGTTATGGTAATTTATATATTTTGAAAATCGGGTTTCTATAGTAAAACTTTTTTCATTAACATAATTCAAAGTTGATGCATGAACAGAAAAGATGTGTGGATTCGAGACAAATCGATTGACCTAGAATGTTAATACATTTTATTAAAGAGTAGGGAAGTTATGGTAATTTATATATTCTTGAACTCCTTTTTTATAGTAAAAGTTTTCTTATTCTCATAATTTAAAGTTGATGCGAGAATAGAAAAGTTATGTTGATTCAAGACGAATCGATTGACCTATAGCATTGATACATTTTATTGAAGAGTAAGGAAGCTTTCGCAATGCATAATATTTGAAAATGCGGTTTTTTATAGTAAAACTTTTTTCGTTAAAATAATTCAAAATTGATGCAAGAACGGAAAAGATTTCTCGATTCGAGGCAAATCGATTGATCTATAATAATAATAATAATAATAATAATAATAAAGTCGTATACAGGAAGCAGAGCATACGCTTCTACTAAGAGAACATGCTGAGAAACCCCTCCATGGTAAGTTCTACGGCATCCTACGTAGAGAAGAGCTCTCGATGGGTCTGACCAACATGTTTCTCAAGTCTGCTGGATTGAGATCGGAGACCGAGGGATTTCTTTTTGCCTGTCAAGACGGCGTCATAGACACCTTAGTTTACCGCGAGCGCATAATGAATATACCTGTACGCGATACCAACTGCCGAGCGTGCAAGCTAGAGCCCGAAACACTTGGACATGTTCTCAGTGGATGCTCTAAATATGCACGCTGCGCGTACATAGAGAGACACACTGCAGCTCTAAAAGTGATATATTACCATCTTAGGCATTTCTATGGTGTTGATCTATTGCCCGTCTTGCCATACGCCCAGGGGGAACTCGAGTCAGTTGTGGAGAATGATCAGTGTAAGATCTACTGGAATTTCTCATTCTCCACCACTCAACGTATCAGTGCTACGAAGCCTGACATTGTCCTCCAAGATCTGAAGAACAAGATCATTTACGTGATTGAATTCTCGGCACCAGCCGATGGTAATATCACGGCAAAGGAGGGAGAAAAACAGGCGAAATATCAAGCACTTCTTTTCGAGCTGAGTAAGCTGTACCAAGGCTACTAAGTCCATCTTATAATTCTCATAATCGGCTGCCTTGGAGGTATGAAAGCTTCATTTATTAGCCAACTCAACAAGATTCCGGCTTGCCAGCGTCAGGCTCATTTCATCGCGAACCGGATGCAAAAGGCTGTTCTCCTGGGATCACTCCATCTGGTCCGTCAACACTGTTCCTCTTAAATTATACAAAGATTGGTAGCTCTAAAAAAGTATCCAGAGGTGAAACCTTCATCTCCAACTGTCTTGTCTGCCGCGTAAGGTCATCCGCGGCTAGAGACCTGACTCCAGGGAACAGTGTTGCCCGATGTTATCACGCGTAAATTTCCCGCTCTTGCTTACC
>CAKNXH010051577.1:3841-17417 GCA_932178445.1 Andricus quercusramuli | reverse complement strand
ATGTGAGATAGACCAAGACGTGCGATCGAATTTGAAACGGAAGTTTTAAAACGCCTCTTTCTGCCAAGTAAAGTAGACAGAGAGGGGTTGGTAGTTTCGAAACAATAAGTATGAGTTTTCGTTCGAACACCATCAGAACCTCGTTTTCTACCTCACACGACAAAAAGAGAGGTCCGATCGGCTTCAGGCATCGAAATTCCAATGCTGCGCGTAAGGTGAGTATGTACAATATGTTTCGAGAGAATTGTGCGCATGTTTGGTTTAGTGAACAATCATTTTCATTTCATATTTCTTAGGTAAAATTATAAAAATGTATATGATTAATGTGATGCTACAACTAAAATAGCTATGCCAACTTGAATAGTTCGTAACAGTATTATTGATTATTTAAAAATTTGAATTTTGAAATCGGAAGCAATTCTGAAGAATTTTTTTGAATTGGCCTGGAGATCTTCTGAGGAAAAATCTGGGAGAGCTGAAGATTTATTTTTTTGCCACCTGGCAGCACTGGTTATTCAGTCGAAATCTGTCTTTTCGAGAGGACACCAGGTTAAGTGAAATCGCCACTATACTGCGTATTACCGCTTTGTTGTCCTGTGAACGTAGTGTAAATAAACCGCAAATTGGTACTCTACTTATGTGTTTCCTCTATTCTCAACCCCACGAAAACGCTATAAACAGTATCTATTAACGATCTATGAAAAATTTACTTTGGAAAATTAATATAAGTTCTACAAAACTTGTTAAAAAAATTTTAATATTTAAAATTCACTATATTAAATTCAAGCAGGAACATAATGCCGAATATTGGAAAGACTGGTATAATTTTTTCACATTTTGAAAGAGAGGATTCTGAAATTTGCTAAAGTTTATACTAAAAAATATGAGTCATTCGAAAAGAATGTGACGGACGAAAATACGAAAAGGACAAGTTCGTAACCCGTCGTGAATCTCCGTCAATTCACACTGCACAATTAGAGCACATAAATACGCACATTATCATTATCATTATTCATAAACACTGTAGAACACACATTCGCTGAGGTAACTTAACTTAACCTTTACTTATATACATAGTACGCATACATATACATATAACACACGCATCGCACGCAAATCACGCTGAGAGAAGGGGTTTGAAGATTCCTTATATACTAAGTGGTGAAAGTTTTTGGAATTGTGAGAAACGGCATGATGTTTAATAACTCGACTTAGAAACATTCAAAATTAAAAGTAAAAACAGGAAAATATTCTGTTTTAATAAGGTCAAATCTGGGATTGAATTAAATTCAAAAATATCTATAGGTTTTTCGTTTTTTTTCAATCATCTCGTTCCCGCCTCAGATTAGGCTTGATTTTTGAACCAGCACTGGTACTTGTATTAACAAGTACCAGTGCTGGTTCAAAAATTGCGGGTGCCCCGATCTTAATAAAAATGTTGTATAAATGAAGCATATTATTATACAATTACAAGGCCATCGACAAGAGCAAATTAAAGAATTTTGGTGGTGTATTTTCATGGAAAAATTGTTATTAATGATTAATAAATTCATTCTTGAAAACTGAACTGAACTGAAAGTTGAACTATTTTGCAAATGTGGAATCATTTATAAATATTAGGACTGAGAAGATTTTTTTTTTAGTGAAATAAATTAAGCAATTTATCATATCGAACAATAATTTATTAGAGGTAGTAATACAGACAAGAAGCATCTATTGAATACGCATGTTACTCCTTATATTTAATCACATCCAGGTTTTGGCTATACAAAAGAACCATCCTTGAGCTTATTGACATAAGAGAATGCAGCATTACTTAAATCAGACTTTTTAATGATTTCCCAATGAAAACAGTCAGTACGATATATCTTGTACGCTCTGATATGTTCATTGAGATAGCAGTCAGGCATCGATTTCACCACAACAAGAAAGTCGTCCTTATTAATTAAAATTATCGACTGGACAAAGTAGAATTCTTCGCCTAATTCAGAAAAAGTGATTATTATACTGTTTTCCTCAATTGGCTTTCCGATGTACTGAATCGAATTAGTGATTGAGACGTTATTATTAATTAAATAATTCGGCAGTAAATGTATGTAATAAGAAATATCCAGTAAATTCTGTAGAGGGACTGATCTAATTTTACTGGGGACATGTGTCCACTATTACCACTCTTGTCTTGAAAACAAAACACTGGAAAACACGTGTCCATACGTGAACCTTGATCAGTTTAGCGGGAAACACGAGGTTTTCCGATTCACATCGTGAGCGCTCGGCTATAAGGTCCGATAGGCGGATTCGGCTAACCTCGGGAGATTATCCGAGCTATTCAGATTTTTTGATATAGTTATTTGCAATTTCCTCAACTGAAGCTTACAATTTCTGTTAGCGTCTATCACAGAAAACAAAAATATCTCTTATTTCTTTTCACTTTCTCATTGACTATATTAATTTGTAGAATATTTGTATTAACTTATGTAACTCAAACTATTAATTTCTGTAATTGTTTTTACATTATTTGATAATATCACTATCAATTTTTATTAGTCTGCGTTTCAATACATAAAATATCAATCTTTGCGATTGAATGTACCAATTCTTGTTCTCAAGATATTAAGTTTTTATCTTTTAATTGTAAAGTTTCGTAAGTACGCTAACAATAATTTTTATACCTACACGATTTCCCCAAATTGTAATCGACTATATCAATTATGAATATTGAAATAGCAAGTATTGTTACAAAATTTCTTTCAGTGCATAGACCAGAAAATCTCTATGAAACTTCACGGTGAAATAAATAAGTAATTGAACATATGCGAGAGGTGCTGGGAATAAAAGAAGAAAATATATATATATATATATATATATATATTTCACACATTTGTATGGAAATACTATCTCCACACAAATGAAAATTTAATCAGAAATTTAATGAGATCATTTCCTCAGAAATTGTCGTGTTGACAGACAACGACGACAGACAGAAACCGAAGTAAAAACCATTAATACTCAATCAGTGAGTCGAAAAACGTCGAAGCTTGATGAATTTGGCGACACCCAATTATTACATAATACCAATACCTTCCATTTAAGATGAGAATGTCTTAATTTGATTTATCATAATAAAAAGTGTGAAATGATATCATTATTTGCGAGAGAATCTTGACACTGATAAAAGTCGTTATTTCACATGTATGTGAGATAACGGCTACTTACGTATATATTTGTACTCTGATGTAATGGAATATTCCTTAGATACAGTTAATAACCCTATTATTCACTGAAGAATTAATCAGTTTGTTCTCTACTTTGCGAAAATGAGGATGCTCGGTACTTTTCTCTTCACTTTGGTGGTCATCATCAATTATATTGGTAAATATAATGATATGATATATATGTACTTATTATTATATTTCATATAATACATGCATGAACACGACTATTTATCAGCCCTGTGGAACGAACCAAAATTCCCTCTTTCCAGCTTTCAGTCATATAATAGCCATATGTATATTTACTCTGTAAAAACTAGAGATTTATTCTTTGACGGTATTATTTTTTCTCACGTCCTATTTTTGAAAAGAATAACTTCATGCTGTTATTTTCAGTGCGAGAAGAAACGATTATGGGTTCTCACCAATGGTCTCATTAAAGTACCACTTGAAACTAATTTTTCTCACTCTTATTGTTTTTACAGTCTAAGATGTCAAAAATTATGACATCATAGATATACTTGGCCATTACATACCTACGAACTTGAAAAGCGGCACTCACAGCCGGCTACTTGCATGGTGAGCATTTCCCGTATTGTGACAGTATGCAGCCGATGCTTGGCTTAACGTAGGCACGTAAAGGTTGAAAATACGTCTCTTCGGATGAATTGAAGCAACAATTTTTGTTGTTGAAATTTTGGTTTCACTTTATTTTATGTTGTAATATTTAGAAAGGAAAATAATCATTAGTTAAAAATTAACATTATTCAAAATATATTAATAATCAATTTTTTTTCTCGAACAAATTTTTAAATTCATCCTTAATTATAAAAAATATCGACAGGAAATTATCAATGTTGAATATTTGCATTGTTATAAACAAAATTATGAAAAATTAAAAATTTAAGCGTTTTCCATCGGGAATATATTTTTTCTGCTGAACCATGTTGCAGTTAGATCACAGTGGTATATTTCCTGAAGAAAGTGTGGCACCAGCTCACAATTTTTATTGTTAATAACAATAATCTAAATGAACATAGCAACTTTACATCAGAATAAGCAGTTTTTCGCAATGATTTTTCCTGGATAAAATCATTTTTCTTGAATATTTTGTTTATAAAAGTTACTTTCTTCTCCAGAGAAAAAATAATACTCGTATAATATCTAATTTCGACGTTCTATTTGTTCAAATATTAGATTCCATTAAGTGAAATTAGAAAATCTGGCCTGAAGTTGTTCTGCACGAATTAGTACCCCTGAGCATTACATAAAAATCGAATAGTTTCTCGTAGTTCTCTTATATTAAGATCACTCACTCCTCTAGCATTCCAAACACCCAGTCTCCATTAATCGCTCGAAACTCGACCTTTGCGTTTACCGTGTGTATGCATTTCGTCAATCAAAGTTTCAGTCCATTCCGAGGTTACATTATTGTTTGTATCATTCATGTTTAGATTGTACACCAACTACCACCTGCGAAATTTGTTTTGCGAGTTGAAATCATGTCCAAGTTAAGTAGTGATTCGTCGCACGGTGGAGTCTAGTTAATTCATGAATATAAAAGGTTCCTTGGTTCGAAACGAATCGTTTGACCTTCAATATAACACATTTTATTAAAGAGTAGGGTTACAGTCAAACCTCGTTTATCGGGACACTCATTTATCGTGATCTTCACATATCGGGATCTTGCAACCTCGTTTATCGGGACATATTGTTCCCCTTCCAACCACCGTTCCTTATACATAAGCACTTGAAGTGGGGTAAGGTCAGAGCGTGGTGGGAGTAGCGGGAATTTAAAATTCTTTTTGATCATTTGCGATTAAACCTGACATAACCCGTAAATAACAACACAGCAAGGTGTCATGGCAACCCGTCTTCAGGCTGGGGGTAGTAGTGGGAGACCCCTCCGAATCCCGATAAATGAGGTGTTTACATTTCGAGGGCGTCCCGATAAACGAGGTTTGACTGTATTTATAATATTTGAGTCATCTGTTTCGAACAGAAATAGTATATTGCGTGACAAGGGTCGAGAGGCAACGATTTCACTAGTGGGAAGTTAGCTGCCCGAGCGAAGCGAGGGCTGATATCACACGAGTGAAGTCGTTGCCTCGGCCCGAGTCATGCATACAATTTTTCATCATATCGATAATCGAAAAGTCGACTTGAGATGACTGTGGAGCGGGTCGACAATCGAATTTTCAACCCTAAGGAAGAAAGTGACAGATCAATGCAAATGGCGACGCCATTTGCATTTATCTGTCACTTTGTTCCCTACGGTTGAAAATTCGATTTTCGACCCGTTCCACAGGCATCGAAAGTCGAATTTTCGATTGAGTTATGATGAAAACTTTTTCCATTGACATAATTCAAAGCTGACGCATGAATAGAAAAGACTTTTTGATCATAAATTTTCAAATTGAGCAATTCCGACAATTTTTGTAAAGAAATCATAAAGCTGGGTAAGGAATAGGGTGCGACAGAACTTTTGTATTTTTTGTGAATTTTTATTCTCAAATTCAGAAAAACTAACCGATTCGGGTAGTGTTTCTAGGTGGATAGTTTCTTGTAGTAAATAACTACAAGTGTGGGCTCACCACACCCACGGCGGGCCAACAGCACGTAGTTGGTAGTATTCTCGAACGGTCACCCGTCCAAGTAATAACCGCAACCAACCCTGCTTAACTTCAGTGATCTAACGAGAACTGATTTTTTCAGCGTGGTATGGCCGTTGAATAAAATTAAAAAAAAGTCTTTTTTTCTTATGGAAAATGTGTTGATCTTCATATGGCTCTTGCACCACCTCCAAATATAATTAAAAAAATATATTTATTTTTATGTGGTTCCGTATAAATTTCTAGGCGTTGTTTATGAAAATCCGAAAAAAATTAGACCACCCTAATGTCCATACCTTTTCTACTATGCTCCCTACAAATAACGCATTTTTAATTAGGTTTATTTATAAAAACAAGCGTTTGTCGTCTTGTCAAAGATATTGCACAGCTGTTAAAACGGGAAGAAAAACGGGATTCTTGGTTGAAAAATGTCTGAGACGAAAAAAATGTCCTCATAACATTGTTCATAACAATAACAATAATTGATCGTTATCCAAGTGTTTTGAAAAATTTCGAAAACTAGTTGTTAAGAGTTGATTACGCGTTAAAGGAACACCGTTGAAATGTTGAAAATAACCAAAAAATGCATTTGTTCATTATTTATTTTAAACATTCATCAATTGATATTGATTAATAGAAAGAAATGGTTAATGAATAATTGGCACTTGTCTTCTGAAAAAAATTGGTTTATTTAACAGGGAATATGTACGGTGGGGTTTTCTTATAATTGAAAATTATGTTTCAAAATTTTTATTGAAGCATCAAGAAGATGTTCTCTGCAAACAAACGTTGAATTCTGCTAAAGATATTGGATATAAATATACTGAACAAAAAAAATGAATCTTCTATTTCTTCTTGCAGAATGCACTTCTCAGCCCGACGAGAAACCTTACACTAAACGTAATCCTGGCCCTTCTTCTTCTTCTTCTGCTGCTCCACAACAACATTCACCTGACCGGACATTTCCTCAGGAGCCTCCACTTCATGCCAGATCCATTTCTCCTCTGGGCAGGCTTTCTTCAGATCGAGTGTTTGGATGTAAATCAGAAGAACTTGGATATGTTCGGCTCATTCCTCGCACAAATCGAAACCAGCAATTTGAATTTCGAAGATACGTTATTCCTGCCGGTTTGCCAATTAGATTTCGAGTAGAACTGAATAGATATGTGCAAGTGCCAACCCAAGAATATATTGTACTTTCAACATCCAATGATGACGTTTTTGCAATATTGGATGATAGTGGGATTCTGCGTGGAATTTATAAGACAAATAGAAATCATTCGCGAATGAAAATAAATATGATAAGCGGCGCAGTTGATGATTTGACTCCCGAAGAAAGAAGAGATTGTGTAGTTGGCGCAAGTCCAGCAATCTTCTTAAAAAGTTTTATTAAAGCTTCTGCAAATTACGATTCACTACAATGTGAACAGAATCCCAATGTCGGACGTAATCCTGGTTCTTCTTCTGCCAGACAACATTCACCTGACCGGACTGACCGGACTCAGGATCCTGCACTTCATGCCAGATCCATTTCTCCTCCGGGCAGGCTTCCTTCAGATCGAGTATTTGGATGTACGACACAAGAACTTGGATATGTTCGGCTCATTCCTCGCACGAATCCAAACCAGCAATTTGAATTTCGAAAATACGTTATTCCTGCCGGTATGCCAATTAAATTTCTAACAGAGCCAAATAGATATGTGCCCGTGCCAACCCAAGAATATATTGTATTATCAGCATCCAATGACGACATTTTTGCAATATTGGATGATAGTGGGACTCTTCGTGGAATTTACAGGAAAGATGGATATAGTTCGCGAATAAAAATAAATTTGATAAGCGGCGCAGTTGATAATATGACTCCAGGTGAAAGAAGGGATTGTCCAGTAGGCAGAAGTCCAGCAATCTTCTCAAGAAGTTTTATTAAAGCTTATGCAAATTACGATTCACTGCAGTGTGAACGGAATCCCAATCTCGAACGTAATCCTAGTTTTTCTTCTTCTGCCAGACAGTCTGGGTCTTCTCCGGGCAGGCCTTATCCTCAAGAAATACTTGGATATGCACTTGCAAAACTGGGATATATTCGGCTTATTCCCCAGGAAAATCCGAACCGGCAATTCGAATTTCGAAGATATGTTATTCCTGCCGGTTTACCAATTAGATTGCGAGAAGAAAAGGGTATATATGTGCCCGTGCCAACCCGAGAATATATTGTTTTATCAACATCCAAAGGTGTCGTTTTTGCAATACTGGATTATACTGGAATTCTTCTTGGAATATATGAGGCAGATCATGATCGTTCGAGATTAAAAATAAACATGATAAGCGGTGAAGTTGACAATATGACCGCAACTGAAATGAAGGAATGTCCTGTAGGCAGATGTTACCCAATCTTTCCACGTTGGTTTAAAGAAGTTGCTTCCAATAAAGATACTCTACAGTATGTGCATCATTAATAAAATAGAAAAAAACTAAGACATAATATTCTTTGTAACCTGTAGTCGGATCAAAATTAAATCAAAAGATTTGTAATGCAAATGTATATGGTTATCAAGGCTTTTCTTGTTTTATCTTTTGCTGATCCCCACAAGGCCATCCAAATTTTGTTTTCTTCGAATATCCACAATTTAGAGCTACACGATTTTGAATTTTCAGGCGCAATTGATTTTAGAATCTGTTTTGAAGGAAAAATTTTGTTATTGAATTCACAACTGATATCTGGAAGCGATTTTTCAATTGTTCATGTTCAAAATTTTACATCCATACAAATAATAAACAAATGTTGATTCTTTCCTTTTTCGTCTATCACTTGATAAACAACTTTCCGAAATCTATTATCTTTTGGATTCAATGCACAGGAGTATGTGCAAGCGAAAAAATGATTCGTAAGCAATAATATTTGTAATAACAAAATTATTTCCTTTTATCGACAATGTATAGTGGATCATAAGAAGGTGTCATTCGATATTATTTACTAATTTCATAAACAACAAACTGGATAATTCTGAAGGTACAATGTACGAAAGATTACAAAAGACTCAATTCTTCTCTGCCTTGTGATATACACATAATTTTTTTTATTTATAATTCATTATTTAAATCATTTGTTTATGCAATGAACAGATAGCATCATGAGCAAGCACATATAAAAAATATTATCAATTTTAGGACAGAAATAAAACACTTAAATTTAGTGAAAAAATCAATTTTCTTCTAAAAGAGTACTAATTTCCATAAAAGAGTTCAATCTTCAACCAATAAGATAAAGTTTTGACAAAGCTGTTGAACTTCCAACCTAGCAATTTAATTTCCAACTCACAAAAATTGATTTTCAGTGAAAGAAAAGAATTTTCAACAAAATAGTTTCAACTTCAACCAACAAAATGAAGTTTTAACAACGTAGTGTAATTTTTCACCAATTAATTGAATTTCCAAACAAAACAGATGAGTTTTCAATGAAAAATTGAATAGTTGCATTCTACACTAAAAATATTAATTGACAACAAAATTTGTTATCCCCTGGTAGTGTGAAGTATTTTTTGAACGTTTTGTAAGAATTTTTAATAAATTTGATAGGGCTTCGATGATTACAGAATATCCTAATTATGTGAAGTTATTTCAAGCATTTTTCAAAGATATTGTATGATTTCTCGTGATTTCAGACATTGAAAAGATTTCTTATGCTGTGAAGTTTTCAAGAGATGTAAAAGATTTTCAATTAAATTTTAAAGGACTTCATCAAATTTTAAAGGACGATTCTATCATATTTCAAGGGGTTTGACAGGACTTGACATGATTTTCTCGAATTTTAGGAATAATGTTGATCAGATGATTCATTATATAAAAAAATATAACCTGACAGAAGAAATGACTCTTTTTGGAGACATGTACAGTTGAAAATTAATTTCTTAACTGAAAATTCAAATATTTAACTTTTGTTCGAAGATTTTTTTAGTTAGAGACTTTTTTAGTTGAAAGTGCGACTATTCAGTTGGAAACTGACCTTTTTAGTTTAAAATTAAATTAACTGGTTGAAAATGTATTCATTTTGGTGGAAATTTGTCCTTGAATATCTATCTCTTTGATGGAAAATTCAACTATTTGGTCAAAAATTCATTTTCTTGGTTGAAGATTCATCATTTTTCTGGAAATTCATGTTCTAATTTGGCTGGAAATTTAAATATTTTGTTGAAAATTCGTTTTTTTGGTTAAAAATTAATTTTCATTAAATCACAATTAAACTATCCCATTTTTGTTTGGAATGTAATATCCGTCATTTGATATGAAAACTATGTTGTTGAAAATTTATTTCTTTTTTGTTTAAACATTAATTCTTTCAACTAAAAATTCAACTACACCATTTTTAGCTGAAGAATTATTTTCTTCATTTGAAAATTAACTATTTGATTGAAAATGTATCATTTTCACATTAAAATTCAGCTACTCGATTAAAAATATTCATCTTCTTGGTTTAAAATCAATCATTTGGTTGAAGATTTAACTATTCGGTTGAAATTTATTTTCTTGGTTCAAGATTCATCATATTATTTTAAAATTCATCTCTTGATATGTTCCAAGATTTTTGTTGAAATTTGATTTTTTCTTTAGTTAAAAATGAATTTTTTTACTTAAAATTCAACTATACTTATTTGAAAGTTGAACCCTTCAATTAGAAATCCATTTTTTGTTAAAAATTTAACTACTTTGCTAAAAATTTATTTTTTCAGCAGAAAATGATTTTTTTTAAGGAAATTTGACTATTCTATTTTTGTTTGGAAATTCATATTTCTTAGTTGAAAATTCCACTATTTGGTTAAGAATTAATTTTTGTGGATGAAGATTCATCACTTCACTTGAAAATTCATTTTTTTGGTTAACAATTTAACCAGTTTGTTAAAAAGTCTCCTTGTTTGGTTAAACATTAATTCTTCTATCTCAAAATACAACTATTCTGTTTTTGGTAGGAAAATCATCTTTCTTAGTTGAAAATTTTAAGTATTTAGTTGTAAAATCAACTACATGGTTGAATGTTGAATCTGATAATTAAAAAGTCATTTTTTGATTGAAAATTGGACAAATTTATTGATCTTTTTTTTTTTGCTACACAAATTTTCTTTCCAACTGAAAATTTAACTATTTCATTTTTCATTAAAAATTTATATTTTTTGATTGAAAATTTATTTTCTTGGTTGATGATTCATCATTTTATATTAAAATTCATCTATTAATATAGTTCAAAATGTAACTATTTGTTTGGAAATTTTTTTTTCCCCAGTTTTCAAAATTGTTTATTTTAACTTAAAGTTTGGTTGACGATTCCTCATTTCATTTGAGAATTCATCTTTTTAGTTGAAAATTCGTTTTTCGTTGTTGAGGCATAAATTCCATCAACTGTAAAATTTAAGTATTTATCATTTTCATTTGAAATTTAATATTTGGTTGAAAGTTGAACTAGTTTATTAAAAATTCACTTTGGTGGTTCGGGATTCATCATTTTAGTTGAAAATGTTCCTCTTTGGTTGAATATTCATAATTTTATTCGAAAGCTTATTTTCTTGGTAGAAAATTTAACGATTTTGTTGGAAAGAACCCCGCAGAATTTGAACTGGAATTGGCTTTCGGCTAATTTGTTTGTAATTGAGGGAAAATGTAGTTCATGTCATGGTGATCAAAAGTCTCAATGACCACAACTGTAAAAAATGAGGTTTTCGCGGTGTAATTGGGGTTCAAATATCACTATATGTGGATTCAAAAAGGGCCACTTTTTAGAGTGTATGACATTTTTCCCTCTAGATACCTGAGCAGATTAGGTCTAGTTAAGCCAAAAATATATGCGCAGTGATCCTTGGTAGGTCGTCGGCATGTGCAGTTGGTCATGGTGGCTCGTAGGCATGCGCAGTGGATCATGATGTGCTGTAGACTTGCGCAGTGGGTTATGGTGGTCTGTAGACGTGCGCTATAGGTTATTGCTGGTTAAATTTATGCGCTATATGTCACCGTAACAATCATGGTTTGAACTATGGTGCAGGCCACAATCACAGCCATAAATGTAGGTATTTATATTATAAAGAGGGTTTTATTCTTAAAGTCGCACCTCAATAATTTTTCAGGAAAGCGTTTTATGCAAAAAAGATCAGGACAAAAGTTGTAGGGTTTGCAGGGAGGCAGACGATAGTGACCTTGACTTTGACCTTGGCCTTTATTCTTGAGACTTGTTTCACGGTTAACTTGAATTTTTTTAATAGAAGCTCCCTTTTTAACACCGGAAATGTAACACTAGTGCGAGAATTGCTGCGTTCTATACCTCTATTTTATTGTCGCAAACTCATATCCCTGGGGTGTAAAGGTCATACAGGTTACTCATTGAGAAAATTGTAAATAACTATTAAAAACTTTTAAAAGAACGTCATATAGGGAGCATACAGGTTACTAATTGAAAAAATTGTAAATAACTATAACAAATGCTTGAGAGAAATTCTAATAACATTTATTAAAATCAAGTACTTGCGATGAATGCATTTAGCACTGCCGTCATTCAGTCGCTACAGATTTTAGATGTAGCCTCCGGGGTCCACTACGAGGACGTAGAAGGTTGGATTTTAAGACCCCACACAGTCCAGCCAATCAAGGCAAGACGGGTTGCCCAGTCGTTGGAGGCAAGGCACTGTTGCCCAGCCTATTGAGGCAACACGGGTTGCCCAGTCGGTGGAGACAAGGCGCTGTTGCCCAGCCTATTAAGGCAAGACGGGTTGCCCAGTCGGTTAAGATAAGGCGCTGTTGCCCTGCCAGTTAAGGCAAGACGAGTTGCACAGTCGGTTGAAACAAGGCGCTGTTGCCCAGCCAATTAAGGCAAGACGGGTTGCCCAGTCAGTGAAGATAAGGCGCTGTTGCCCAGCCTATCAAGGCAAGATGGGTTGCCCAGTCGGTTAAGACAAGGCACTGTTGCCCAGCCTATTAAGGAAAGACGGGTTGCCCCGTCGGTCAAGAGAAGGCGCTGTTGCCCAGCCTATTAAGGCAAGACGGATTGCCCAGTCGGTGAAGACAAGGCGCTGTTGCCCAGTCTATTAAGGCAAGACGGGTTGCCCAGTCGGTTAAGAGAAGGCGCTGTTGCCCAGCGTATTAAGGCAAGACGGGTTGCCCAGTCGGTTAAGATAAGGCGCTGTTGCCCTGTCAGTCAAGGCAAGACGGGTTGCACAGTCGGTTGAAACAAGGCGCTGTTGCCCAGCCAATTAAGGCAAGACGGGTTGCCCAGTCGGCGAAGATAAGGCGCTGTTGCCCAGCCAGTTGAGGCAAGACGGATTGCACAGTCGTTTGAAACAAGGCGCTGTTGCCCAGCCAATTAAGGCAAGACGGGTTGCCCAGTCGGTGAAGATAAGGCGCTGCTGCCCAGCCTATTAAGGCAAGACGGGTTGCCCAGTCGGTTAAGGCAAGGCACTGTTGCCCAGCCTATTAAGGCAAGACGGGTTGCCCAGTCGGTTGAAACAAGGCGCTGTTGCCCAGCCTATTAAGGCAAGACGGATTGCCCAGTCGGTGAAAGCAAGGCGCTGTTGCCCAGCCTATTAAGGCAAGACGGATTGCCCAGTCGGTGAAAGCAAGGCGCTGTTGCCCAGCCTATTAAGGCAAGACGGGTTGCCCAGTCGGTGAAGACAAGGCGCTGTTGCCCAGCCTATAAACGCAAGACGGGTTGCCCAGTCGGTAAAGACAAGGCGCTGTTGCCCAGCCTATTAAGGCAAGACGGGTTGCCCAGTCGGT
>CAKNXH010051575.1:13163-26837 GCA_932178445.1 Andricus quercusramuli | reverse complement strand
ACTCTTGGTGGGAGAGCCGCAGCGAGCGGTCCACACGTGTTAACGGAGCTGGACTCGAGAAATTTCCCCTCGCTGATGACCCCTGTTCTATATCTATTCTATGTATATTCCATTCTATTATATTGCTATTGTATTTATATTTGATTTCCTTTTTTATTCGATTCTATTTATATTCTACCCAGGTGGAAAAGTTATATATAATTCAAATATAGTGGACAAAATGATTATATTTTTTATTTGTTTTATACCGGAAAATGTGTAAAACAAATGGAAAATATACAACAAACGTTGTTTTTTTTTTTGGAAAATAATTTTTTTAACTGAAACTTGAACTATTTCATTTTTGGCTGAAAACTATTTGGTTGGAAATTCATCTTTTTGGTAGAAAATTAATCTTCTTGGTGTTTTGGCGGGAAATTCCAATTTTCGAGCGAAGTTCAAATTTTCCAAATTTTTTTCGGTACAAAATGTTTTGAGTACTGTTCCAAATTTTTCATAAACGAAAGCTCATCTCATGTGCTAACTTTCAGAATTTTTCCAGATTTTTAATTGATGGCAGTTACCCTTATTAAGAAGAAGTATTAGTAAGTATTGGATCCAGTACTTCTTTCCCTAAAAAGTATTGGATTTTCAATACTTATTCGCGAAAAAAGTCTTAGATCCGATACTTACCAATACTTCTTTCTCATAAGAGTATCATGGATTAATATTAAAATGCTGAATATAACTTATGATCAAATGCTGTATTTTTAATGTTTCTGAATGTTTTAATTAGTGTGTGAAACGGAAATCTTTTATAAAAGTGTTGGATTAATCATCGTCGCTACCCTCATTAATTACAGCTGCTTTTCAGGTTATACGAACAGTTTGCTCAATATTTCTGCTGCTCGAAAGATTTTCGACAAATATCGAGCATGACATAGAAATTAAATCACAGCAGCAGCATTTGAGCATGAACTGATCGGACTATTAGCATTTGCGCACTCACAACAATATCGCTAAATTCCTTCGAAGCCAGTGGAATCAGGCGTGTATTCAAGAAAACACTTAGAACACCGACGATTCATATAATAATAATAACAATAATAATAAGAGAGAAAAATGCCTGAGAGAAAAATGAGTTTCCTCATTTTTATATAATAATAATAATTGGAAATAGAGAAAGTCGCATTGAGAGATCTTATCGCTAAGGTGAAGGACATCAGGACTAATCTATTCATCTCAGAAGATCGAGCATTGAAGATTAAACAGCAGGTTGATTTGGAGTGGAAGAACAACGGCAATGGACAACAGTTAGAGGAAGCCGCATCACACGAACAAGCAGCGGCAATTAATGTTCTTCCTCAACCTGGTGATGATCCAGCACCACCACATCCTCCGGAGGTAGATGGCCTAATACAACCAGTGCCAGAAGCCAAGGTTCAACAACCAAGGAAGCGATTAAAATGGACATACCATATGAACAGAGATGTGATGCGCTCTTATTTTTTGGCAAACAAAAGTGGGCAAAGTGTAAGGAGAGAACATCATCGTCTCTTCTTACTTAAGTACTCAGGGCTAGCCACAAGAATAAATGAGCAGAATCTAGCAGCTCAAAAACGCTCAATATCTGTAAACAAATTGCTTTCGGCTGTTGAAATAGCTGCCATCGAAATGGAAGTGGAACAGCAGCTTCCTACTGATGAACTTCCGTTGGAAGATGTGGAAAACGAAAACTTGATTGCAGCTGAAGACATAGGTGCTAGGGATAATGAACATCAAGTACCGGATGGACTAGAACCACATCCGGATATTATAAACGATGATATAAACAGCGAAGTCCCAGAAAATCTACAGCACCTTGAAAGAAATTTTGGTCATGCTCTACTAGAGTTCAGACATGTAGAACCAACACAAAGGCATTCACTGCCCAAGATGAACATCACAAATGATCTGCGTGCACTAATAGAACACCTAAACAGCAAGGTTTTACCTATGCATCTGAACGCAACACAAAATGGGTTAGAGGTGCATACTCTTGTATACTGTGCAGCTGTGGCAACCATTAGAACGTTGGGCCGCAGAACTAGGCCTATAAATGCAGTCTTCGCCCCAAGACAGGAGCGAGATCCGCCATGGAAGATCAGGTTGGATATGGATGTCAGCAAAGTAAGGTGGAAATTCGGTCGACTGACTTAATATAAGAAAGGAAATCGAACCAGAAAGCTGATACACCATGTTATTAAAATCATCCACCCTCGGTACATCGAGACATTGACACCAGCAATATTGGATGAGATTATAGACTCCCAGCGGCAAAGACTTGATGTTCTTACTGCTAGACTGCGTCGGTACAAGAAAAGTAGTGCAAGAAGGCAACAAAATTGAACATTTCAGGCAGATGAAAGAAGGTTCTATGGTGAACTGAGTGTGAAGCAAAATAACCAGCAAGACACCGAAGTCCCTCAATTGGAAGACATGACTAACTATTGGTCAGATGTTTGGGGAAAGACTAACAGAAGCAATTTGAATACTGCGTGGTTCCAACTAGAGAAAGCAAGAGCAAGCAATAACCCTGAAAATTTCGACCGATAGTGCATTATGGTTCGGGTTAGCGTTGAACCCACTGAGCAAAACACTAAATTGCAAGTGATTGATGTTATAAAGCAGTTTTCCAATGATATCCACATGTAGTTCCGACTAGATAAATGCCGAACAGTGCATTTAACCAGAGGAGAATTAGGGACCGCAGAGATAGAGAACGATTTCGAGAATGACATCGAGGCAATGGCTGAGGGCGAGTCATATAAATACCTGGGTATTCTCGAATCTAAGGGTATTCAGCATACGATGGTTAAGAAAAGCCTAACGACTGCCTTCACTACAAGACTCAGATTGGTTCTGAAGAGTTCTCTTAACTCGGCAAACAAGATCAGGGCAATCAACATCTATGCCATCCCTGTTCTCACCCCGTGCGGGGTTGCTGCTCCCCCATCGGGCGCCTCCCCAGGTTGCGGATAGGGGAACGCCTCCCAGATATGGGTGGTACCGGGGAAATCAAATACCCGGGGTGGACAAAAACCAGCTAGGGGAAGAAACCCCGAATTCAAACCAATCATGAGTGAGTATGTGAAAAACGACATACCCCAAGGGAGTAGAAATCTCCCCACTGATTCCGATCGGGTGAAAGCCCCGGTGGTCAGTGTCGGTCCCATGGATTTTGGGGGGGACCAAACATACTTGGAGAGGAGTGTTTGCGAGGAGTTAGGTGGTCCTTTGGACGTGACGGAGGAGGTGGAAGTGTCGATGAACAAGGTGGACATAGCAGAAATGGATGCCAAACTCTCAGAGACGTATGCTGTCTTTGAAGAGTTACGAGGCACCATAAAAGAAATGGTAGATTTCAGCAGCACGAAGAAGAATATGTGGCTTCCAATTAGGGAAGGGCTGCAACGAGTGGACACAATTATGAAGAAACTGCGCGATCACTCTTTGACGACCGAATGTCTTCATAGGGATTTGATCGAAAATGTTAGTCGAACTGCCCGAACGAGAGCCATGACCCGAAAGGAGAAGGCGAAGAAGAAGACAGAAGAAAGCTGCACTCAGACTGGTGGATCTGTGGCAGCTCCCAACACCCAACCTGGGAAACGTGAAAGGGAGCTTTCAACGAGTCCCGTTGGGGCAAATGTTATTAAATAGAGGGCAAAGAAACAGAGGACCCGTAATACCATCGTGGCGTCCTCGACACTAAAGAATGAGGAGGTGGAAGGGATCGCTTCAACACCTGCACCCACGAAGAAGAAGCAACCGAAGAGGAGAGCACGACTCGAGGCGGTTCTCATTAAACCGGCCGAGGGTCTAAGCTATGCCGAGGTCCTCAAGCACCTCAAGCAGAAGGTGAAACCGGACGCTCTTGGTGTAAAAATCAGGGGTGTCAGGCAAACCAGAAACGGAGAGGTCCTTGTGGAGCTCGGACCTAGAGCGGAGGGCAGGGCCGAATTTTCGGCTGCCGTAAGGGAGGTTGTTGGGTTGGGGGGTACTGTGCGCGAGCTTGTACCCCGCACCGAGATCGAGGTCTTGGACCTCGATCCAACAAGTGAAGCGGAGGAAATCGAGGAGGCCGTCAGAAGCTACTTCGGTGACCAGGGTGTTGGAGAAGTGAAGGTCAGCCTCACGTAAAGACCCTTCAGGGGCGACCTGAAGGCTTTCGTGGAGCTGCCAGAGGAGATGGCTGCGAGACTGGTACGCACAGGACACCTGAAGGTGGGGTGGGTATCCTGTCGTGTACATAAAAAGGCGGAAATTTTCCGGTGCTACCGCTGCCTAGGCTTCGGCCATATGGCAGACGATTGCGATGGCCCAGACCGCACGGAAGCATGTTGGAGATGCGGCAAGGAGGGCCATAGGGCTGCGGAGTGCGAAAGTGCGCCGCAGTGCTACCTCTGCGTCGCAAAGGGGGAGAATTTCCGGACGGATCATCTGTCCGGGACTATGAGGTGTTGGTCGTTCCGAGAGGCAGCCTCATCGAGGAGACCTCGAGGACGACCAAGTTGAAGAATCGCACCCAACCAAGATGTTCGAAGGCTGACGAGCCCGTTGTGCGGTACAACCGCACTGCTGAGGACGATGCGTGCATCTTGGTTGGGTGCGCAAAGTTGAAATGCCAAGTTGGCCTTGTATGATGGAAGTCGAAGCACGACTTAGTGGCCTTACCCCCACGTCCTTGAAGTAATGCGAAAGCGGTTCCGAGGACGTGGGTTGGCGGGAAAGGAGTTAAGGTTTAGTGGGTAGGTGCCGTTCGGTAAGTCCCACACTCACCTTCGTTCCTTGTGGGCTGTGCGCCCGTGTGTGCGTCTCGTGTGCATGTATATTAAGTGCATGCGCGTGGGATGCGTATATTGGGATCGCGGTCCCCGAACTCGCACGATTAAACAGAATCATCCTCGCAGAAATGACGAAACACCGAATGCACCACAGTAATTCGGCGATTGAAAGGGTAGTTCTACCATGACATAGAGGGGGCAGGGGCATTGTAGATGTCAGAAAAATGTGTGAGTCACAAATTATACAGTTGCGAGACTATTTTAACAGCAGGCGAGATGTTATGCTTTACAACACCATCTGTAAAGCGGATCTTGACTACACGCCCTTGAATTTGTCCTCAGAGGAGGCCTTAAATATCATGGCAGAAACCATAGAGGAATTAGAAACGCAATGGAGACAGAAAGCCATCCACAGCGAACACCCCAAAACGCTAGATCAATATGAAGTGGATAGTGAGGCATCCAATATTTGGCTGAGAAAGGGAGTCCTGTATCCAGAAACGGAAGGATTCATCATTGCGATTCAGGATAGGGTTGTCAGCACCAGGAATTATCGCAAACACTTGTTACATCAAGACGTGGTTGACCGGTGCCGATTATGTGGAGATACCAACAAATCCATCGAGCCCATTATTGATGGTTGTCGCGTAATGGCTCAAAGAGAATATACGCACAGACATAATGATGTGGCGGGCATTATACATCAACAACTTGCCCTAAACCTAGGACTCTTAACAGAATAGATGCCTTTCTATAGATACATTCCAATGTTCGTTTTAGAAAATGAAGATCACATCTTATACTGGGATGTTACTATCTGGACGGATCATTACATCCGAGCCAATCGAGGAGCCATCGTGATGCAACTTAAAAAGGCAGAAGAGTCTAGATCATCAACATTGCTTGTCCACTCAATCGAAATTTGCAGGCAACCTATACAACCAAGATCTTATATTGGGATGTGACTACACGGAAAAAAAATATCTTTAATTTTTATAGAACTAGTCCTATAGTAGAGGATACGACGGGTAGTTTAGTAAAAGTTAAAATCTTCTTGCTTTTACATTGCATCGAACTATTCTGCGAAATGTAATACAGAGTTCTATAAAATGTAAAGGATGAGGTGACGTATTCTCTATTAGGAGGCAGGATGCGAAAAACGTAGAATAGTTATAGAAAATCTAAAAGTCCAGCTAATATACAGTCGACATCGGAGAAGTCTCGAAACTATAGAGAACAGTTCTATAAAATCATGGGCGATTTTTAGCCTAAAAAAATCTGTTTTATTATCATTATTATAATCATTATGCTTTAATATTTGTATCCATATTTAAGTACATAATTATTTACTATTACACAAACAATCACTACACTAATAATCGCACGCTATTAAAATTCTTATTCGCTGTGGGTTTGAACCCCCTACCTACGCATTCGAAGCTCCTAACAAAACTTCGCAGCTAACATAACTTGTAGTATAAAAAAAAACTAAAATATAAGCTACAGCTGTGTAGGGCTGTATGACAAATTTTTGTGATTTGAAAATTCTAGTTTAATAATTTCGGAAATTTGAAATTTCTGGAGTTTTATATTTATAATGTCAGTCATTTCAAGAATATCATATTTCGAAAATTTAGTTCAAAATTTAGGTAATTACAAATTTCGGGATCTTTGACATTTTTAAAATTTTGGAAATTTAAAATTTCGAAAATTTTTTTAATCGCAAATTCTTTTTTGGTTACAAGTTCTAGTAGGTTCCAGATTAATAAGATGTTATATAGCTATATAGAAAAAGTTTATATGAGTTATATAAAATTAAAGTCTTGCATCGAAAATAATTGTAAAAGTTGAATTCCTAATTCTCTATTTTTTGAATCGATTAAATAAGATATGACATGGGAAAAGTTGAATCTATTTCAATTCTTAACGTTGACAATTAAAATCTTAAGTTTTCCAATAACCGAAACATCTCTAAATGGCAGGTCCACTACCCGGGTGCATTGGAACGTGCAACAGGTCGTTCAAGACGTCATCTACGAGAACTTTTTTAGAATCTAAATTGTATCAATAGCCAAAATAACTACCATTACGAAAATATGAGAGAAAACAAAGTTTCCATACTTTTATTTCGGTCTTACGATCCATTTAGAAAAAATAAAAGAAATAAATCGAGTAAAAATTCCTTTTTATTGACATTTCGGCCTCATCAGTGGGCCGTCATCAGAAGCAAACATCTTAAAGAATAATCGGAGTCAATCATAAATATACGTCGAAGCGAATGACAACATTTTAAAATTTTGTGAAGTCAGATATCATTCTGAAGTTTTAAAAATCATAATGAAGTTTGTAAAAAAAGTATTGGGAAACTATAAAGTCCAAAGAACTTTCCCAATATATTCAAAAAGGTTCACTTTTTGTAATCAAAATGCTGTGAAACAGCTAACAAATTGATGTCATCTCCACTGTAATGACGAAATAATTTTTCTGTATTAGAGGAATTTATTTCTGATCGATATTGTGGATTTCTATTATTCACAGTAAGTGTGATTGGATTTCTCAACGGATAGATAATTATAACCTCCGATGATAATACAGATTCCTATTTCAAATAAAGATGCTTGTATCTGCTTGTGAGAGACTCCTTCACTGATGTTACGTCCTGAATACAGCCTTGAGGCAAGCCCAGGTATGTATAGGTCTCTCCAGTGTTATGATGTCTAATAACACTTATATCCACAAGCTCGGGGTCCTTGGGAACGCCAGCAATCTTTCCTTTCTTCAGATGAATTTTTTGCACAATTGTCCAAACCGAAGTCTATTCCAATCTCTCCTGAGTAGTTCTTGACGATATTTATAGCAGATTGAAGTTTGCTTTTACCAGAGGCATAGATCTTCAGGTCATCCATATAAAATACATGAGTGACCTTATGCTCGCGCTGATAAGTGTCGCCACAGAGGTATCCTGGAGAATTTCGTAGTGCCAGAGATAGAGGCAGAAGTGTGATGCAAAAAAGCAAAGGGCTCATGGTATCACCTTGAAAGACGCCCCTCTGGAAGGTAACGTTGTTCGTTATCAGACGATAATTTCTAGATGAGATAGTAAATCTAGTGTTCCAAAGAGGCATCAATCTCTCTATGCATCTCACTATGCGTGGATGTACCTTCAAGCTTTCCAACAGACAGATGATAAGTCTATGAGAGGTGGAATCGAAAGCTTTCCGGAGTCAATCCAGGCCATTGACAGGACGCGCTGATGGACTGTAGCGTCTTCACAGACACACCTGTTAATCAGCAGGTTCTCTCGACAGCCTGCTACACCTTTTTTCGAGCCACGTTGTTCGTACATCTCTCACCATACAGGCTCAATTCGTCAAACAATCCTGTTGTTTAGGACAGCTGTAAAGATCGTATACAGTGTGTTCAAACAAGTTATTGGCCTGTAATTCTCTGGTTTGGACAAGTTGCATTTTTTCGGTAGGAGTATAGTGCGTCCTAACACCAGCCACTGCGGAATGGGCGTCTCTGACTTTAAATATGAGGTGAATGTGCGGGCCAAATGTTGGTGTATAAAAGTAAACTTCTTCCACCCAAAGTTCTTGATACAATCTAGTCCAGCAGCGGAAAAGTTCTTTGTGCCTCTAAGTGCTTTTTTCACCTCTTCGGCAGTGACCGATGGGCACTCCTCCTCAGATTTTATGAGGCTGTCGCAAAACTTCTTGAAGTGGATGATATTGTCAGTATCTTCTTCCAACTCCAGTGTTTTCGAGATTTTGTATACCTCTGTCCAATGAGTCTCTACCTCCTTGGGCTTGGGCGAATTTTTTACGGAAACAGGGAGATCGCTGCTCGATTGTCAGTAGCTTTGACTTGTTCAGTGTGTGATTCAAGATCCTTAGTTCTTGGGTGAACTTTCGAACCCTTTCCGTAAACGGTCTACCGGATGTTATGTAGTCAATCACATACTGAACACGGGACGCATTCTGTCTTGCCCATCCAATTTTCTTGTTCAGTTGATGCAAGCGTATTTTGGTCTTTTGATCCATCGTCGGTTTTAGCCTTCTATTTAAGCCAGCCACAAAGCTCTCGCAGGACCATAAACTGAGCAATTGATGGTCCAGACGTCGGACTCTTGCGAGATATCTCCACGAAGGGAGGCATCCATTTCAGCCAGATCTTGGGGCTTAAGAGGTACTTGCATGTTGATGTTCCTCCTTGTACTGAAATTGCAATCATCTTTCAGAAGGTGCCTGCTTTCTGCGGTTGATCTTAGTGTCGCTTCATCTTCGTCTGCAGCTTGATCAAGCAGCGGTTGGGGAAGCGCTCCGCGTACATATCCATTTTTCCGGAGGTAGTCGGCTTGATTTCGCAAAGACTGATGCGAAACGTGCTGAAGCTCAGGGTGTTTCTGGCACCACAGAGTGTGCATGGCCATTTTGCAAGACGGCGGGCAAATTGACTAATGGATATTTCGAAAAGTTAATATAGTGAAAATTAGCTGGAAAGCGTTTCTTACCTTCAAGGGAACCCTCAAGAACACATCCCTGAAGCGGCCGAGCTGAATTTTTAAATTTACTATTTTTTCTCAATTTAGAAGCCCAAAACCCGCATGGGAAGGATCATTCATGTCACCCCTTTTTTAAATGATGGAAAAATCTAAAAATCATGAATGGTGGTATTTACCTAAGTCTGATGTTACTTGTCTCAATGGCAAGTAAAAATATTTATTTTAATTGCATTATTCTGTAATTTTTCACGAATTGGTTGAAAAGTGCGATGTTAGCTCACATTTTTTCTAATTCAGAGTGCAATTGGGGATATCAAAATTACAAACACTGGTAAAACATACAAGAGCATTTCTTTGTGAACAAAAGTGATAGGTAATTTATTTTGAATTTTATTTCAGGAATACTTCAGAAGGTTTTCAAATAGTGTGACAGGAATGACGGCTGCGTGACAGGAATGACGGGTGTCTGACAAGAATGATGGTGACTGAACTCATGAGGGAGCCTCACGAATTTTAAAGTACTGAAGTGAGGACTACTACAATCTTTCGAAAATCACAAACTATGACCTAGAGGGATATATTTTTTTTTGATCAAAGAGAAAACCTTTCCAAATATAGAAAAATTATAGAGGAAGTAAAGAAAAAAATTGTGACCATGAAAATCTGTGTTGAAGGTGGAATTTTTGGCAAAAAAATCGTTTATTGAATACCAAGAAAGCCCTCAGATTCTACATTTCACGTGCTATACATGCTTTTATATCGATTTTTGCATGCCCAATCCGAATCTGACATTTAAATCGTTGTAAGACAAAATCCAAAATAGCGGAACCAATATGGCAGACTAAAATTGTAAAACGAAACCGATTTGACTAAAATTCGAAATGGCGGATCCAATATGGTGGAACGAAATTAAAGATCGAAATTTATTCGACTTAAAATAGCCTATCGGAGGGTTTGTAGGTGGCTGATTTGGAATCCAAAGAGAAAATTCCAGAATTAAAAAAAGCGGTCAAATCGGTTTTTTCGCGCAATTTTGGTCCATTTTGAATTTTATAATTTTGTCCCCGGATTTGAAATCAGCAACCCGGAAAACCCCCTTGTAGCAAATTTTAGTCGAATCGGTTTCCTTTTACAATTTTGGTCCATCATATTGGATCCTCCATTTTGAATTTTTTGAATTTTGACCTCGGATTTGAAAACAGCGACCCGAAAAAACCCCTTGTAGCAAATTTTAGTCAGATCGGTTTCCTTTTACAATATTTTGGTCCGCCATTTTGAGTTTCTTAATTTTGACCCCGGACTTGAAATAAGCGACCCGAAAAACATCCTTGTAACAAATTTTAGTCAAATCGGTTTCGTTTTACAATTTTAGTCTGCCATATTGGATCCGCCATTTTGGATTTTGTCTTACAACGATTTACATGTCAGATTCGGATTGGAGATGCAAAAATCTATATAAAAACATGTATAGCACATAAAATGTAATATCTAAGCGTTTTTGGTATTCAATAAACGATTTTTTTTGCCAAAAATTCCATCTTCAACACAGATTTTCAAGGTCACAATATTTTTCTTCACTTCCTCTGTAATTTTTCTATATTCGTAAAGGTTTTTTCTTTGATAAAAAAAAATATATCCCTCTAGGTCATTCCGATCCAAAGTTTGACGATTTTGAGACAGAATTTCAAGAAAGGTCCACTGTGCGCCCGTATGCAGTGTGACCCTTCAATACTTTTCTCCTCGTGGACACTAGGTGGCCTGGTTAACACGTTCTCACTTTCTTCCTGATCCCTCCACTCTCGACCTGTATTATAAACTAGAGAAGTAAGTGAAAACGTCATTCCTGATACCCAAAATCAGACCCTGTCACGTGACAGGACTGACTGTGACAGGACTGACGTTTTCGCCTTTAACTGCAAGGTAGGCAGCCATCTTAATCGTTTGATCCCCTTCTGAGAGCCAGGTCGTATTCATGCAGCAAGGACGTATTGTCTACCCATCACTTTACAATCATTTTTATTAGTTACTAGTGGAAACAGCAAGTGACAGGACTGACGGTAAATAAAGGTACGCATCAATTTTGTACTCATTATCACTTAAATTTATCTCAAAAATAAAATAATTCATTCATCAATGACTTTCCTTGAGGGTAACTCGAGCCTCATTAAAGCGAGGTGATGCAGCTGAGCACTCTTACGGCCTATTTTACAACCGCTAGGCAGTATTTCAAACTGGTCGCTCGCCCGATTCAATTTCCTGCGGACAAGACTTCTGAGTCTAATTAAAATAAATCAAAAATAAAGAAATCCTTCTTTTTTGTAGAATCTGGGAGAGGGATACTGTAGCATATTATTGGCATATTAGAAAGATTGAAAAGTTCAGTGGTTATAGTAAATATGTATGCATGAAGTTCACTTTTCACCCCTTGGGACACGTGACAGGACTGACGATCGGGCCATACTTCATGAAATAAATCGAAAATATTCTGAACAGCGATTAAAAAACATGCGAGGCTTAATAAAGGATCATGAGTACAATAGCGGTCAACAATCATTTTCTTAATTCAAGCTATATATATAAAATAATGGCTGTGGGACACGATTTGTCCGCCGTCTTGCGAAATGACCGCATACGCGCCATAAAGCCTCCGCGCACAGGGATAATGCTGGAATCGTAGCAGTCAAGCACGTCATTCTTAAGTTGATCCGTCCACTCAATGTGAGCGTTTCGCCGGTTCGTCGTCGTGTTTACATCTAAATTATTCTCAGCAACCCGAACTCAAGGCTGATCGGCATTGTTAGCCGACACATTGTCGGGTGCTCTGCGCGTTTGATGGTTTTGAACCGCATCTACAACATTTTGGTGTCTTGGTGGTTTCATTGTTGTTCCAACGAGTAGCTAGGGAAATGGTTTGTCCATCCTTGTAGAGTCCCGCATCCAAGGATAAGGCTGATACTCTGAGAGGTCGCCCGGTATCCGAAGGTCACCGTTAAAAACACCTCGCCCAGGTGCCATTCAGCTTTCGACACGGTTCTTACGCCTTCATTATTTTGGAATTCTCAAATTGAATAAATTTATGAACTATCGGGAATTTTATTATTCGGAAATTTTCCGATTAGGCAATATTATAAACTATTCGCGAATTCTCCAATTCGACCGTTTTATTATTCAGGAATTTTGCAGTTCGGATATTTTATCATTCGATAATTTCTTCAGGGGATTTTATTATTCGGGCATTTTTCAAATTCGATAATATTATAAACTGTCGAGAATTTTATAATTCAGTAATTTCCTGCCGGGTATTTTTATTATTTGGGAATTTCATTATTCGGGAATTTTCAATTCGATAATATTATAAACCTTATGGAATTTGATTATTTGGAAAATTTCCCATTTGGCAATATTATAAACTGTTCGGGAATCTTATTATCATGAAATTTTTTTTCATCTGGGAATTTTTGAATTTAGGGATTTTTTATGCTGGAATTCTATTATTCGTGAATTTTCTAGTTCAGATATTTTATAATTCAGTACTTTTATGCCGGGTATTTTATTATTCGGGAATTCCATTATTCGGGAATTTTCAAATTCAATAATATTATAAACTCTCTGGAATTTCATTATTCGGAAATTTTCCAATTTGGCAATATTATAAACTGTCCGGGAATTTCATTATTCGCGAATTTTTTAGTTCGGATATTTTATAATTCAGGAATTTTCTGTCGGGAATTCTATTCTTCGGGAATTTTTATTATTCGGGAATTTTCATATTTTACGGTATTTAGAAACTTTTTAAAATATATTAGGATATTTTCTAATTTGAGAGGATTTTCAAGTCTTTGAAGTATTTGGAGTGATTTTAACGAATTTTCAGATTTTTGTGGTACTTAAAGGGTCTTCGAAAAATTTGAAAGAGTCTCAATTTCCACCCCTTTGTATTCTGTACAAAAAAAAAAAGGAAAACAGATGTTAACTCCACAGCAATCAGTCTAAACTGTAACGTCGAAGGAAAAGGTCCAACTAATATCTTTGCGCGATCACTTTAAAATAATAATAATAATAATAAAATAAAATTTTCCGTAAACGTGCTACTTAGTGCCTTTTCGACATTTCAACTCAAAGAATAAGAAGAAGCTTCGAAGAGAAACGGCGGAATCACAGTTAAATCGCAAAAGCTAAGTCATAACTTTTATTGTTAAAAATTTAAGTCTCTTTATAAGAGATTCCACGGTATTTAAGAAAAAATTTTTGAATATATTAAGTTACTTCCTAATTTAATAACTTTTATTGTTAGGAATAAATGAATTTCAAGATTGTAAATTTCTGAGATTGAACTATTTTTTGTCTCCGCCGGGCGGGGGGGGG
>CAKNXH010051575.1:0-13063 GCA_932178445.1 Andricus quercusramuli | reverse complement strand
TTCTTCCCTAAATTAAAGTACGTTAAAACTCTTTATCCGTTCATTTTAGTTGAAAGTTCAAACGAATTGAACCTCAGATATTCAAGAAATGTAGAATTCCATGATTGCGGCTTTACTAAAGCAAAACTTCTTAAAAAATAAACTGTTTGAGAATCATGTTATTTGGGAAATTTTCAATTCAGGAATTTTATTATACTGGAATTTTATAATTTAGAAATTTCATTATTTTGGAAATTTTCCAGTTTTGTAATATTGTAAACTGTTTGGGAATTCTTTAATTCGGGAATTTTATTATTTGCGAATTTTTCAATTCAGGAATTGTATTTTGCTGGAATTTTATAATTCAGAAATTTCATTATTTCGGACATTTTCCAGTTTTGTAATATTGTAAACTGTTTGGGAATTCTTTAACTCGGGAATTTTATTAATTAGGAATTCTTAAATTCAGGAATTTTATTGTTCTGGAATTTTATAATTCGGAAATTTTCCAGTTTGGATATTTCATCATTCAGTAAATTTCTGTCGGGTATTTTATTATACAAGGAATTTTCTAGTTCGGATATTTTATGACTCAATAATTTTCTGTCGGGTATTTCATTATTTTTGAAATCTCAAATTCAACAATTTTATGAACTATCGGGAATTTGATTATTTGGAAATTTTCCGATTAGGCAACATTATAAGCTATTCGCGAATTGTATTTTTAACTTTGGAATTTTATAATGCTGGTATTTTATAATACAGGAATTTTATTATTTGGGAATTTTGTAGTTCGGATATTTTATAATTCAGGAATTTTCTGGTCAGCAATTCTCTTCAGAAATTTTCTTCTCATCAAAAATCACTAACCCATTGAGACTCCCGGTTTCCTTTTTCATGTGGTACTGACGTTACAGCTTGACTCCACCATACGACAAATCACTGCTTAATTCGGACATGATTTCGACTCACAAAACAAATCTCGCGCATACAGGTGATAGGAGTACAATATAAACATAAATAATACAAACAAAAAAGTAGCCCCGGAATGGACTGAAACTTGGATTGACGAAAAGCGTGCACACGGTAAACGTAAAGGTCAAGTTTCGGGCGATGAATGGAGACAGGGTGTTTGGAATGCTAGAGGAGTGAGTGATCTTAACCTTCCGGTGGGCGCGTGGCAGCACTCAGTGCTGCCACGTCAATGCTCCAGTGATAAAGTACCTGCAGTTGGCAGTACTAGTAACATAATCCAGGTACCTGCGTACATTGTTTCTTTCTTTCAAAAGGAACATTTAGAAATTATGTTACGAACGGTTAATTCTTCACATCATATTGGATACTAATGGAGCCAAGTTTGGAAGCACACATAACAATTGTGTGAGGCTCTTCACTTGGGGTGATCGCTAGAGAGATTGATCAGCAACCTCGTTCGGAGCAGTTTTGCGAAACGAACGTGTCATTTAAATAAATAACACGAGAATTCTAGAATAATCTGAAAAATCTATACCCCCTACATATTGAGGGACATTTTCTAGTTTACCATTACAAATAAATTATATTCATAGGCTATAATGTGTTCAAGACACAAATGTATAACTCAGTTCGATAATGAGGGTTGTTCCCAATGATTTTACCTGCTTTATCTCGAAAACAGGGCTGCTACTTCATGAGCAGAAGCCAATTTTCTGAAGGCAGCACTCAGTGCTGCTACGCGCCCGCTCTTGTGAGTTTCAAAGGCGCGCCCACCGGAAGGTTAAGATAAGATAACTACGAGAAACTATGCACATAAGGAAACTAGATATTCTTTGTGTACCTGAGACGAAAAAAAGGGTTGCAAAATTAGAAACATAGAAAATGGGGTGTTGGAAGGAGGTTTTGAAATGTGGTCAGGAGTAGATAGGGAATCACATCGTAGTCAAGGGGTCGGTTTAATTATGAATGAAAAAGCAAGACAATATCTCATAGATCATAATTTTGTATTACCCAGATTGCTATGGGCTAGAATGAAGGTAGGAATCAGAAGATTATTTATTATAGCGTGCTACGCACCAGTTGATAGCGATTCAAGGGAAGTTAAGGACGCCTTCTGGGACACTTTGAATGATACAATAAGTACTTGCGACCAAGGTGAAAGAACAATTTTGTTAGGAGATATGAACGGATGAGTCGGCGTCCAACATCAGGATACAGATACAGGAGGGGTGCTAGGACTGCTAGATAATTTTGGGGACCCAACAAGAAAAAATTATAATGGAGAAAAATTAGTTAGCTTATGCTTAGAGAAGGGCCTATTTATTACAAATACCTGGTTTCGACATAAAATGATCCACACTTACACCTGGTGTAAAGGAAATAACCGCAGTATAATTGACTTCGTTATTGCAGATGAAAGACTAAGGGAACTAGTTACAGATACAAGAGTCGTGAGGGGGGCCGAATGCAATACTGATTATTAACTTTTAGTCTCCAAAATGAACTTAGGGCGGGCTTTATTGCGGGATACCATTGTTAAAACTGCGATTGAAGTGTGCGGTATGGCGATGGTAGGAAGAAAGTCTGGCGATGCGTGGTGCAACGATAAAGTTAAGGCAGCCCAAAAAGAAAAGAAAGAAGCGCACGAGAAAACGCTGAACATAATAGGTCTTAGCGAGGAGGAGAGAAATAGACTCAAAAATGATTACAGACACAAAAAGAGGAAAATTAAACGACTAGTCAAAGAGAGCAAATAGAAAACCAGAAAGGAAAAGTACAGAGTTTGTCAGCATGAGAAACAGCAAGAGTGAAATGCTATATGATATAGACGGGATAGTAGACGCTTTAAAAGACTCTTTTAAAGAGCTATTAGGAGGTGAAGACATAGGACAACAAAACTGCGACATTGAACATAATGCATTAGAAAACCCAATTGAAAAAGTCTGTGTCACTGAGGTCAGAGATATAACTAAGAATTTGAAAAACGGTAAGGCTGCTGGTATAGACAGTATTAGCGCTGGAATGCTTAAATACGGTGGCGAGTACATACCTCACAGGTTATGCGAATTGATAAATTTATGTTTTTAAACTGGAGAAGTCCCAGACAATTGGAGAAAAACGATTATTGTACCAATATACAAAAGAAAGGGAGATAAAAGCAACTGCAGTAATTACAGAGGTATCAGCCTGCTAAGAACAGTGAGTAAAATATACTCAAAAATACTTATCCGTAGGGTAATGGAAATTACAGAAGAGAAGATATGGGAAGTCCAAAGTGGATTTATGCCAGGAAGGTCATGTACAGATCAGATATTTAGCCTAAGACAGATCACAGAAAAAAGCTTGAGAGTAGGAAAGAAAGTCTTCTGTGCATTTATTGACCTAGAAAAAGCATTTGACAAGGTAAATAGAAGTAAACTTTGGGAAGTCCTTGAAGAGTGAGGGTAAATGGGAAACTGAGTGACTGGTTCGATATTATGCAAGGCACTTGGGTTAGGTTTCGCAGATGACAAGATTGTTATGATAGAATCAATCGAGGACTTGCAAAGAATGTTGAATAAACTTAATACAAGCATGAAGAACATGGGACTCAAAATTAACGTAAATAAAACAAAAATCAAGTTGACAAGTACGTATATCTGGATAGCCTATTCACTAGCGACGGAAAAATAGATAGGGAGCTAGATAGGCGCATAAATAAGGGTAAGAAGGTTATCGGTAGAGCAGGGTCCATCCTCACAAATAAAAACATATAAAAAAAGCTAAAATGGCCATACATAACTCTATTTTTGTATCAACTGTACTATACGGTAGCGAGACATGGACCTGTCAATAAAATAACAGGAGTTAAATCAACACGATCGGCATGAAACCTCTGCGCATAATATGCGGGAAAACACTGATGAACAAAATACGAAACGAGGCAATCCTCAAAGAATCTGGTACATGAGAGACACTAGTTGACATATGGGAAAGAAATCAGCTAAGGTGGTTCGGACATCTTGAAAGAATGAAAGATGAACGACTGACCAAGCAAGTGTCTAAAGGTAAAGTAAATGGCAGAATGCCCAGAGGTAGGCCGCCAAAAGAATTGTTAGAATCTGTGAATGAAACGCTAATCCGAAGAGACATAAGAATCCATAGAAACACAAGAGCTTGCATGAAAAAATCATGGACGTGAAGGAAGCTAGAGTAGTATGCCAGTACAGAAAAGTGTGGCGACAAATAGTTCATAAACAGAGTAACAGTGGAGTGAATGATGCCTGAAACAAAGACCTAGGATACTAATGGGCCCAAGTTGGGAACCATGCATAACAACCTTGTGAGGCTCCTCACTTGGGGTGATCGCTAGAGAGATTGATCAGCAACATGGGTCGGAGCAGTGTTGCGGAATGAACATGTCATTTAAATAAATAACACGAGAACTCCAGATCAATCTAAAACATATATACCTCACTACCATATACCCATATACCTTAGACCCAGATACCGACCTATTTCATACCTATATACATATTCACTATTTTCCAACCGAGCAAGTCACGCCTACCTCGAAAGGGAAATGGCTCAATGGTATTATAATTATAATATTGATATATATAAGATATATGTATATATATATATATATATATATATATATATATTTTTCTTTTTTTTTTTTTGCTCTTATCACTTAATCGCGGTTTCTGAGACTTGGTTAACTCCTAATTATCCTTCCAGTATAGTGGTCCTTGATAATTATGTGCTCTTTCGCCGGGATAGGGACGAAAGAAGGGGGGGAGGGGGGGGTGGGATCTGTCTCTACGTACATGAAAGTCTTGGAGGTATCATCAGGGGAGTGGGCCCAAAGGCGAACTATCCTACACTGGAGTTTCGTGTAGTAGAGGTTGGTACAGGTAAGAACGTAATCTGAGTTGGTGTTGTATATAAAGCGCCCAATGCTTCCTATGGCACTGAATTTGAATCGGACTACCTTACAACCTTGATACAATCCTCTGGACTCTCGATTGTCGCTCATAATTCTACACACCACACTGATCGTACCAGCACACGCATTGATTTAATGATTGTAGACGAGATATAAAACTGGATTCATATTCTCAGCACCCTATACCGTTCCTGTCTAATCATGACCTTTTATAAAGATCAAATACAAAATCTCATGTCCTGAATTCACTTGTCACATGCAAACAGAGACGCGTAACTTGAGCTCTATTGACGAAACCAAATTTCAGGAGCACCTTATGACCTATGACTGGGAGAGTTTATTACCCTAGTAAAAATTCCTATTAGAATCCAAATAGAAACCTAATAGGATGTGGCTTCTATCAGGTCCTATTACTTTCGAAAGTGGGTTTTGTTCCTGGTTCTATATGGTGTTCTATTAGGTAATTGTGAACTTTCTAATGGGATCTTATTAGGATCTAATGTGTCTGTATTTGGCACTCGTACCGTATTAGCTATTGGTTTCTAAGCGGAACGTAAGTGGAACCTAATCGGATTTGAATCCGGTTTCTGTGTGGTTCATATTTGGTAATTTTAAACTTTCTAATGGGATCTTATTAGGATCTGATGTCGTTTGTATTTCCTAGGAAAATGTCTATTAGAAGCCAAATAGAAACCTAAGAGGATGTGGTTTTTATCAGGTCCTATTACTTTCGAAAGTGGGTTTTGTTCCTGGTTCTATGTGGTGTTCTATTAGGTAATTGTGAACTTTCTAATTGGATCTTATTAGGTACGATTTCTGAACGAAAAAAAAAATGATATCCTAACTTATTGTTATATAATCTTCATTTTTTATAGTTTTCAAGTATACAATTCGCCAATACGGTCGCTTACACATATAGTCGCACGCTTCAACGCTTTGAAAAATCTAACTCGCTGAGGATTCGAACCCTACCTATACTACCTAAACTTGTGTATTCTACCGCGTGCTCTAACTCATTTCGCTATCGATGCACTTGGATCTTGGTTACAAAATCTGGGCCAAATATTTTTTAACTCAATGTTTATTCAAAGAAAACGTATTTCTGACGACCAATGGGTAATTCTAAGGCAAATTGAAAATTTTCGAGAGACTTCAATAAAAAAAATGTATTTAGAATGAATTTAAAATTAAATTTTATTTATTTGAAATACGAATCGATAGTCTTTTTTCTTTAAATATTTAAAAAGCTTATAAACTATCCAAAGGTAATAAGCAATGAAGAAAAGTCAAGTGCAAAAATTCTCTGATAACCTTGGAGACAAAAAGCGATTTTCTATAATACAAAAATCTCCATAAAACGGACAGTTTTCAATTTATCCAATTGTTTTATAATACTTTATTACTCAGTTTTCAATGCGAAATAACAGTTCTTAAACAGTAACACAGGCCGAAGGATTTCGGTATCTTAAAACCGAATCCGTTATGCAAATTTTTGCTATCCCTACTAAAAACAAAGTCAGGAATCGTCAGAAAAAAGTCAGGACTTCTGACCATTTCTGACCACTTTTGTTACGTTTCTCGACAGAAATCGTCAGGAAAAGTCAGAATTCGTGAGAAATGTTCAGAAATCGTCAGAGCTTGGGTTGGAAGGATAATCCTTTTATTAGGGGTCCAAGAATGGAATGACATAAAACCTACTCCCTTTTATATTTCCCAGGTTATTTATATCATTTATTTATATTTATTTATGCAGATTCTCTTTTTACTTGTAATTAATTAATAATATTTATATATTGAATGACTCTGAAGGTGAATCTGAAAATGTTGTCCGTTTTGAGACCTATCTCTTTCTCTTTACAAGATACGTTATATTTGATCTAATTTTAAATTTTTTAGAAAACATTTTAGGTGTCTGATATCCTTTTGGGTTGCCGACCTGTGGCCCTAGCCAATGAGCTACCTGATGGGATGTAAATTAGCATATCTTTAGAAATCGCCAGACTCGTCAAGAATTTTTCAGGATGTTCAGGAATCGTCAGAACTTCTGACAATTTGTGGCGATTTATGACTTTTTTTTTAGTGGGGATACGCCAAGTTTTTAAGATATCCTAACCTGAATGTGCAAAAATTGCTATTTTTAGCCATATTTGAGGCATCATAACACGATCAGCAATTTTGGCCCTTAAAACCGCTAACGCCACCGTTTAGTACTCCTTTTTATCTTCCATTTCCATTTCTGATCATTCAGAACCGATCTTTTTCTCCGAGATATCCCACAGAAACCATTTCAGTTCCACATTGCATTGCGGAATAATGCAAGGCGAAGAGAAACTGAAGAAAAAATTGCTAATCGTGTTATATTGCCTCAAATATGGCTAAAAATAGCCATTTTTGCACTTTCAGGTTAAGATGTCTCAAAAACCTGACGTATAGGAAAAATTTGGATAACGGATTCGGTTTTAGCATACCAAAATCCTTCGGGGTCACATAGTTCGGTCTTTAGCTACAAAAATGATGTCATATTTATCGGTCTGTGTAATTTAAAATATGCACTTTGAATTTTATTCCAATTAATATAATTCCGATTAGCCGTTAATAATCCTATTACAGTCTATTAGAGAAGCAAGTTTGTATTTTGTAACATTTAGAGTAAATAAATACCTCATTGGGCCCGATTAGAACCTATTAGAAAAATATAGCACAAAGAATATTTGTTTTCGAAAGCCTAATAGAGCCACATAGAAAGATTTTTTCAACTCCAATTTCCGTCCCAATAGTAGATTAAATACCGAATACAACCGGTTAGAATCCAAATTGAAATAAAAAACTGTTCATAACCATTTAGAATCATATAGAAATTCAAGTGGATCCGATGAAGCAGATCCCAATAGATTCCTAATAGAGCCACTTAAAACACATAACTTCGAATTTTAATCGAATTATTGATTTCAACATGCCACTAAACTAATTAATAGAACCAGTTAGGGAAGCAATATCGTACTTGTAGCACTTGGAACAAAGCAGGTCCTAATAGGCACCTAATAGATCCGCTTAAAAGACATATCTTCGAATTTTAATCATATTAATTCAATTACAACATCCCAATCAAGTACCTGAAAGAACCTGCCAGGGCAGCAATTTCGTACTACGAGCTCTTTGAATAAAGCTGATCCCAATAGGTGCCTATTAGAGCCGCTTAGAACATATCACTTTGGATGTTTTTACGAATAATTTCATTCCCAAGGTCCAATAAAATAACTAATAGAACCTGTTAGGGAAGCAGTTTCGTGCTTCTATTTCGAATAAAGCAGATCCCAATAGGGACCTATTGGAGCCGTTTAAAACAAATCACTTCGAATTGTAATCCGAATAATTTAATTCCAAAGGTCCAATAAAATACCTAATAGAACCTGTTAGGAAAGCAATTTCGTACTAGTAGCATTTGGAATAAAGCAGATACCAATAGATACCCTATAGATCCGCGCTCAAAACACACCGCTTCCAATTTTGATCCGGGTGATTTTGTTCCGAAGGTCCAATAAAATACCTAATAGAACCTGTTAGAAAAACCATTTTGTACTTAATAATATGCCAAGTGAAAGAATACCTCATTGTATCCACGTAGATTCTGTTAGAAAAATTTAACAAAAGAACATAAGTACCGAATAAGACCGGTTAGAAACCATTTTAAAATAAGAATCCTACAAGAAACCAGTTAGGACCATATAAGATTCCATCTGCATCCTATAAGTTTTTTAAACGGCTTCTATTGATACCTAACTGTCTTTTTTACTAGGGTAGGAACTGAAGATCTCAATACGAAATTTGAGAAGCTGTCTGCTAACCTGATATCGGTCTTTAACCTATTCACGCCTTTGCATACTCCTCACAAGTATAAAAAACCTGCACCTTGGATTACCTTTGAAATAAAACATCTTATGAAGGAGCGTGGTAATAGACGTAGACTGGCCAAACGAACTAAAAACAGCATTATACAAGCTGAATTTCGCAAAATCAGAAATTTCGTTCAAACAAAAATTCGTGATTCGTTTAATAGATACAACTACAATGCAATTAAGAATGAAGACAAAAATGAAAATATTTGGCATCTACTGAGACGATTATACTATAGTAGATAGGTAGGGAGAGTTCTGGATAAACTTTTTCCGTACGATTAGCAACTTGCGGCTAGACTGTAGAATGCTGTGAGATTGGTTTCGCTCCTTGTGCTGACTTGCGAACCACAGTGTTGAAGTATCCAATATCGATATTGAAAATCAATACTTGAATTGGAAATCAATACTGGAATCCGGGGAATGGAACTTTTTCGCCTAAAAGTATGGAATGGGATATCTGACGTCACAATATTAAGTTCTTAATATTCTTAATATCATTGAAGTTTTCGCCCAACATAATATAATTTATGTAGCGTGTGTGTGTTTGTGTGTGCCTGTGTGAGGGAAGTTAAGAGTACTAGAAGATGAGCCATCATCCCTCGTGAGCCGCCGCTCGGGAGATAAGGTGATGATGTAGACGGTGGTGTTGCATTTCAACCCCCGTATATAATTGCTTGTTATTGTCAAGATAATTCTGAGAAAAAAAAAAATAGTCGGTGCCTTTGAAGTCGGGGTGCGTATGTGATATGATTATTTTTAGGGCGTAAATACTTTCAAGGTTATATTTTGCAACTTTAAACAGGTTTCAGCAGACGAGTGCATGAACATTCCAGATGCGCCATAGCATAATATTGCCAGCCGAAATAAATATTTAATTAAAATCACCCTTTGGCATTTGCCGACATCATGCGTCAGGGGGTATCAAATTTCATATAATATTAAACAATTCCTAGTAAACAAAATTCCATTCTGATGATGTAATCCTCGTTCCAGGAATCCTTATCTACAGCTACATCCTGTTTTGACAATATAAATTTGATTTATTGCTTCTAAATAACATTTTAATTAAAAAATTCCCCTTTGACTCTTGCCGACATTGTGCGTCAGACGTCTCACATTTCATATAATGTTAAATAATTCCTGGTAAACAAAATTCCATTCTGATGACGTCATCCTCGTTCCAGGAATCCTCATCTACAGGGGGTTACCATATGATGCAATATTGCTCAATTTCGAGAAACGAATTTTACGTGTTTCTAGGTGTATCGATTATACTGCAGAACTTTATAGAACAATGTTGCATTATATGATGCCATACTATGCAATTTTGAGAAACGACTTTTACATGTGCTTGAAGTTCTGAACGTTCATATGATTGAAACTTTTTACCGATGACTTTGTAAACCAGAAAAAAGCTAAAATGTTTGTTCGTTTATATTGGCAATAATTTATTATTGAAGCAGAATTATAATGCTCAGTTTAAATAATTGTATAAAAATGTCTAAAATAGAGTCGGAAGGCATGGTGCAATCGGTAGTAACCCATATTTACGCGGTGAAAGTGCAAGTAAGTACTTATATTAATTAAAAAAAAATATTTTCATGTCAAGACTGCACGTGACTTCTAAGCTCAAACGGAGAAAACTTTTTTGTCGCATTATAAAGTGTAAATATGTTGTTAATTCATGTAATGATGTAATGATGTTCATTCGTTAACTTCAAATATAAAATATTTCTGCTTAATTTCGACTTTTAATTGAGAAAATAAAAAATGGCTAGGAATCGATAGTAAACGAGGTTCAAGCTTGGGTCAAGCTGGATGATCAAGCCTGGCAATATAACTGGGTCCAAGCCAGATTTGGCGTTTCATTCGAGTTTGGCAAGGCTAGATTACCAGGCTAGAGCCTAGTTTTGCCAAGCCTGGGCCCTGTTCGGACAATTACCACATTTCTGAACAAGTAAATATAATATAAATATAACGGAATATTTCAAATTTCAATCACCCACTAAAGCTACTGTATTAGTAGATGAGTAAGGCTGGGTCCTGAACCAAAAAGTAAGACGGAGTCTGGTTACGCATTATAAGGTTGACTCTGAATCTCACTTTTGAGCCACATTTACAAGATGGACTCTGGATATGTATGTATTCTATTCATGCTAAAAGCTTCTAGAACATTCTCGGAGTGTCCTGATGACATCATGGAATAATATTGCGCAATTATAAGAATCGAATTCATGTAAACAGTTTCAAGGTTATTTTTTATCTCAATTTAGCATTTCGTGTAAATACTTTCAAGGTTATATTTTGCTTTATCCTGGCATTTTCTACTGAATCATATAGTTATGAGAAAAGTAAAGATGACTTATTGCCTCCTTATAGATAAACATTCATTTAACATGCAAAAGATACAGGTGTACAGGTGAAATTTGATATGGAGGGCTATGCATGACATCCTGTTTTGTCTACGTAAATTTGATTTATTGCTTCCTTATAGATGATACTTTTAACTAAAAATTCCTGTCTTTATTTATTCAGTACACATTTAACTCATGAAGAACATTCTACATTCTAGAAAACTTCTGGAACTTTAGCCTAAAGTGACAGATATATTATTAGAGAACACTTCACAGTTAAAGTGGTTCATGTCCGTGCTAAGTTTCCGTGCTAAATTTTGATGATGTCATCCTGAATTCCTACCTTACCAACATTGATACTGAGTCAAATCTATGTATTTGGATGCAAGAGATCTAATACCAGAGGGCTCACAGGGCTAAGGAGTCAAATTTGTCTAAAAAAACTTTTCCACACGTCTCTAGTAAAAGTTTCAAAAATATTCTACATGCAGTTCAATAATAATAATCTGAGGATATATAATAATGCATAATTATTTAATACGTGTTCAGTTTATTGGAAGAGCTCGCTCAATTGGCGCTACTGAAAGACAGTTGAATTAAAGTATTTTTTGTAAGAGAACGGTGGTTCGTTCGATAATGGTTCTTAATGAAAATTGTTTGATCAATGAAATAACACGCATATTTAAAAATGTTGAGGATATGGGAGGAAGATTAATAGCAGAGATGCTAGTACGTATATGTATAGTGGAAAATTCTGTTTTATGACTACAAATGCATGTATTGCTTTCCACGAAAGATAAAGAAGGAGAAGAAACTCATTTTTAAAATATTTTACTCTTATTGTAGCACACGTAAAAATAAAAATGATGAATATACCATAGAAGAGTATGAAACCAGCCAAGACAAAGAAGCACCAAAATAAGTGCTGGAACGAGAGCTATTATATAAATTTGGATGAGTTAGGTGGATATTATAAGAATGTAAATGTTGACTACATTACAACAGAAACGAAGTTTTTCTTTTCAAACTAACATTTATTACATCATCTCAATGGTTTAAGCATAATGGGATGAGTGAAGCATGTGGAAGAGAGAACCATGTGATGTAATTGACTTATAAGCTATAGACTACATTAATTTTTATATTCTAAAAAATCAATTAATCATAATGTGACAGCAAGGTATGAAGTACATGTGTGAAGGCTAGAGAGAGAGAGAGAAAAGTGTGAGAGGGAGAGAGAGAGAGAGATATGCATTTAAAAAAATGTAATTCTAAAGAAAATAATTTTGTAACATTTGCAAGATTTCAGAAGGCTTTGTGATTGAGCGACTCAAAAAACAATCATAAATCTCACAGCATGCCTCTGCAAAATGAATCAAACCATATGAAAATTTCCATGAATCTTGAAAAATACCAACAGATTCTCAAGAGATCTTATTACATCCAGTGGATCACAGTGAGACATTTTAGAATCTCATATTGATAAGGCTCAGATGTCACATAAACTATTAGCAATTAATACCTAGTAGCCCCCAGTAATAATTTTTAATAATATTGATTCAACTATTTTCAGACGAAGAACATATAATTCGAAAGCTCTTGTTAGAATTTATAAAATCAGCTACATAAGTATTATAATGAACTGCAAGAAACGTTGAAATCATATTTCGCATAATAGAGTAATCTGCTGAAAATATTCAACTTACTCACTTGAAACATTGAATAAAGTACCATGAGTGATTAAATAAATTCAACAATATTAAAATCTTATGCCAGAATACTGTGAATCAAACATTAAAAAATAATACAATGATCTAGTGATAACAAGAACATCTACTTTCTAGAACTCTTAAATCAACATTTAGTGATATAGAAATTTAATTAAATAATACTAAAAATGCTGAATGAAGTATTGATTACGCATACTAAAA
>CAKNXH010051574.1:0-15184 GCA_932178445.1 Andricus quercusramuli | reverse complement strand
AATGGCCACGTTTTGAGACCCCCTGAACCCAAAAAACAGGTTTTTACGAATGTGTCTGTCTGTATGTATGTATGTATGTATGTGGGTGGGTATGTATGTAGATTTTTAGTCTGTTAGCACGATAACTTTCGAAAGAATTGACAGATTGGTTTGGGCTTTGGTATACTCTTCAAGTATCCTAAAATGAAGGTCAAGTTCGTTAGCCAGCCATTTTGGATGGAAATTCAAAAAGTGAGCGCTTTTTCAAAATTGTTGAGACCACTTTTTGTCAAATTTAAATATTATATGTACGTATATTCGTAGTACTTAAAAAGATAAACAATTTATCCCAACGAATTTTTTTGATTAAACGAAAATTACTGGAGTTATAGCATTTACAAAATTCCAAAAAACAAACGAAAATGAACATTTTAAGCCAAACAACGCACGATAAGAAAAAAATTCACAAGAAGAAAAATGTTTCTTTTTGAACACCCTACAATACTGTTATAAGACTTTTCTCAATTTTTTTGAAAAATCGAAAATTCAAATTTTTATCGCAAAAAAAATAATAAAAAATCAAAAATTCCATTTTACGGTCAAAATATACAGAATATGAAGAAAAATAAAGAATGCAAAATTGTGTATGTAAAAAATATCTACAAATTTGTTATTGATCACTTTTTGATAGAATGCGTATTTTTTGTTTTATTCGTAAAAAATAGCATTAAAAATAGAAAAATTGAATCTTTGGAAAAACAACGCAAGGTACGTAAAAAGATGAATAGACAAAAATTTTGCATTCAAAAAAGATCTACAAATTTGTTATTGGTCACTTTTCGATGGGATGTGTAGTTTTTGTTTTAGGCGTAAAATAGAACATTAACAGTGAAAAAATCAGCCCGATAAGTGGGCACATTCTCATCAAAATATTGCTTATTTCATTTCTTTTTCATCTCGTGTGTGTTTTTTCAGAATACTTAATTGTTTTTATGTTCTCAATACTATTTCTAACCATTAAAACAATAAAAAAACTATCATTAATCCTCACGGTACATGAAAATTTGTATTTTTACATTCTCATCCAGAGAAGGTATTAGATTTGTGTAAGATTTGACCCCCCACCCCCCGGTTCTTGTCAAATGTCCATTTTTCAATAATCATTTTAAAATTTATCATGTACATGTTCCAAAAACGTCTTAGATAGTTTTTTTATCCCCTTTGCAGGTAGTTGGAAAAAATCTTTCAAATTGTATGATTTATTAGAATGATACGGAAATATACGCTGAAGTAATGGAATTCCCTTCTTCATTTGATATCAAGTACAAATTTAATCATTTTTATCTGAAGAACATAGAACATAACATATAGTCGTTGCGAAGCGCGACTACCAAATATCGAGCGCGAAGCGCGAGTGTCTTGATGAGAATGTGTTCCTTAAGGTCGAGAACCTTAAGTAAATTAGTTCTTTTTATGTAAAACTGACGTAATTAAACCAAAAGCAAGTCATGACGATGAAGTTTACTAAGAGAGTATTAGCTCGCGAAGCTCGCAATAGCGAGCATACGAAGTGTGAAAACCTAGAGGAACCAAGCTTAAAGCGTCAGGCAAATGTGTCCGAGCGCGTAGCGCGAGGTCAACAAATTATCGAGCGCGAAGCGCGAGATGAATACTTAATCGAGCGCGAAGCGCGAGAGCCAACAGGTGCGCGCCCCAGGCGCGCTCAAACTTGCGTGCGAAGCGAGCCGCGCGCCAAGCGCGCCATGAGAATGTGCCCGCAGAGCGGGCAGATTTTTTAAACTATATTCTTCCCCATTACTTTTTTCTTTTCTCCATTATCTTAATTCCTTTCTGACCTCCTTCTTATTCTCTTTACATTCCTCATCCCATCCACCTCTATTCCCTCCTTTATTAACTTCTCTTTTGCTTGTGCATTCTAATCCTCTCTTTATTTCTCCTATCATTATTTCCATCTCCTCATCCACATTTCCCTCTCCCATTTTAATATTTCTGACCTTTTCTTTAAACTGTTCTTTTCCTTCCATTGACCAATCTCCTGTTCCTGCTGCTTTTACCCTTGCTTCTCTCTTACCTCATCATCTACTATCACATAATCAATTACCGTTCCCCTTTCTCCTCCAGAGCGTGTATATTCCCCTTCCCAATCTCCCTCCATACTTCCGTTTAAGATAAACCATCCCAAGTCTTCCAAGCTTTTTAACAATTTCTTTCCCTCCCCATTCAGTATCTTGTCTTTTGATTTTATTCCTATCTCTCCTCCCCATTCCCTTCCTCCTCTATCTCCTGTTCTCGCATTGAAATCCCCTCCTATTATAAGCCTACTATCTTCTTCATTTTGTTTCATCATTTCTTTGATCTCCTCTAATTTCTCCTGCATATCACCGTTCACATATACCCCCACTATCTTCCACTCTTCTCCTCCCATATTTACCTCCTCTACTATTAATCCTTCCTTTCGTTCCTTTCTCTCTTTCTGGTCTTTTCCTGTTATACATTCGTTCCTTACTCCCATTACCATTCCTCCCATTGCTCTGCCTTTTTTATTCTTTCTCTTTGCATTTTGAACTTGCCATTTGTCACCTCTTGGTAACCTTCCCCTTACTCTTTCCCATCCCTTTTCATCTAGCCACGTCTCCATCATTACTACTACATCCCATTGTGCCAAATTTCTCATAAACTCCCTATCCTTTCTCTCCAATCCTGCTATATTCCAGTAACATATCTTCCATTCTTCCCTACCTTCGTTTCTCGTCTCTCTTTGCTTCTTACTATTTTTTATTTTCCTTTCTCCCGTTCCTTTCTCTCCTAGTTTCCCGGCACCTCATTTCGTACTATCTCTTCCCTTTCTTCGTCCCAATCCCGCCATACTCCTTCTAACTGTATTCTGCCATACTTAACCCACGTTCTTTTTCCCTTACTTCTTTCCTCTTCCGCTATTTGCCTTAACTTATACTGCATATTCCTTTCTATACCCACGTCAAATCATCCTATATTCTCTCCGAGCTTCCATATAACAACCTCTTCTTTGTCATCACTTCCCTTTTATGTTCCCATTTCTTTAGCTTGACTAGTACCATTTTTTCTCATCTTCGCGTTTCCTTTTCTACACTTCGCATTTCCTCTATCTCTACTTTAGCATCTATCCTTTTCAGCACATTTTCCACTCCTTCTTTCAATTCCTTCCCTTCTAATCTTAGACCCTTTATCACTATGTTTCTCTTTCTTTCTTCTCTTTCTTTCCTTTCTAATCTTCTTTCTATTTCCCTTATCCTTTCCCTCTCATTATTACCACTCTCCCCCACACCAAACTTTTGATTTTTCGATCTTCACTATCCTACCTTCCAATTGTGCTACCTCTATATTATGCTCATCCTGTTTTTCTAATCTTTGTTCTAAACTCTGCATCCTTTTTTCTAAATTTTCCCTAACTTCTTCCCATTTTCGCATCTCTTTTCTAAGTTCTGCCATTTCTTTCCTAATTTCTTGTTTTATTTCCTCTCCTCTTTCTTCCTGCCGTTTTTCGTTCATCTGTACTACCTCTATCATCATTTGACGCATTTCTTCTAACTTTAACTTTTCAAATTCTATGGGCCCTCTATGTTCAACTTTTTCTTCTTCTTTCCCCTTGTCTATCCCCATCACTCTACTTTGATCTTTTTCCGGTGGTGTTCTGATCATTTTCGGGGTTTTTAGGGTGGATCCTACTTCTGTCATGTCTTCGCTACTTCCTCTTTCTGCCCTCTCTCTCTTCCTATTTATAAACGGCTCGATTGAGCCAAAACTAACTGTCCTCAATCTCTCTCTCTCTCTCTACAGTTTTGCTATACGGACCACTACTACTACTTCTGATAGTATTATTCGAGATGTAAGTGATGGTGCAGTGCACAAAGAAATAGATAGTTTTGCCGAAAACTTGTTCACGTATGTAATCAGTACAGATGGAGCGCCTCTTTTTAACGTTTCAAAACGGGGGTTTTGGCCTCTGCAGATTCTTTTAAATTTTTTGCCAGCCAGTCTAAGATTTAAATATATTTTTTTAGTTGGAATAATGATTGTTCGTCAAGAACCAAAGCCAGATTTAATGAATCTGTTTATAGGTGCGTTTTTAAAAGAAGTTAGAAGTTTACATTACGAAGGTTTAAAGGTTCAATTTCCGCAATGTGACGAGGAATTTGTTTTAAAATTTGCACCATTCTGTATAGTCGCTGATTCCGTTGCAAGACCTATATTGCAAAATAGGCTACAATATAATGGTTATTATGGTTGCAGCTACTGTTACCATAAGGGGCAGTACGTCCACAAAGCTGGGCTGAAATATCCGTTTTTAGAGGAGGAACCCGAATTAAAAAGTCACACTTCGCATATGAAGGATTTATCTGATGTAAAAATTCTGGGATGTCCCACTGTGCGAGGAGTAAAAGGTGAATCTACCTTCTGCTCCCAACCTTTTTTAGACATGGTATGGAGCTTTCTGATCGATTACTTGCATAATGCAGTTTTAGGCGTATGTGAGCAGCTGTGGATGGAGTGGCATAAACAATTTTTAACGCTTAAATAGCGTACAGAAATTGACAAGCTCCTACTTCTAATAAAGCCTCCTCGTAACTTATACAAAACTCCAGAAAAAATATCATCAAAAAGTATCTGGAAAGCGACGCACTGGAAATCGTGGTTACTGTATTTCAGTCTTCCAATACTATCAGAATTCTTACCAACAGAGCTATTAGAACATTACGCGTTATTTGTAAACTCCATCAACACTTTGCTAAAAATAGAAATCACACAGGAAGAATTGAGAAAATGTGAAGAAGATTTGATGATCTTTGTTGCAAGATATCACATTTTATATGGAATTGAAAAAATGACCTATAACGTTCATATTCTCTTGCATGCAGCAAAATCTGTTGAAATGACTGGTCCTTTTTGGGCAACTTCGGCTTTTCCATTTGAGAATAATATTTACTATTTGAAAGAAACAGTCCATGGTCCAAAAAGTGTGGAGCAACAAATGAGTACTAAATCGCTTAGTCGTCTTTCTTATCGACTACAAACAGAAAAAGAGAATGTTTCAAACGTTGTAAAAGAATATTGTGAAAATCTATTTTCGTGTAAACGTGTAACTGAAAGTGCTTTCAGATTTGAAAATGTAACATTTTTTAGTACAAGTTCTAAAAATAGATATGAACAGGAAAAAGAATTCCAGAGATGCATTTTGGATAACCGAATATACAGCAGTACAAACTATCTCAGGTCGAAAAAATTTAATGACACCGTGGTTTTATTGAAAAATGGGAAAATTGCACAAATTATCGCAATAAAATTGATTCCTGATTCTAAATTTTGGTTTGAGCTTCGAGAATTGATTGTCGAAACGTTTTTTGTTAGGAATGTTCAAGTGCATCACATCTGGAAGATTATAAAAAATGAAGAACATTCACCGATTTCTGCATCGGAAATTGAATCGAAGGTAGTCGCTCTAAATATAAATCTTTACGAATATATATGCCTGATTCCTAATACCATTGAAGCACAATAGTCTTGTACCATAAATTGGCGTACCTGATTCTATTTATCAAGAATATTATTAATAATATTATTTAAATATCACACTTCTTGTGAGTAGAATAGAAAAAGTACTATAAATCTTCATATACGTGTACACTATGAAAAACATTATTTTCCAAGTGAAGAAGAACTTAGACGTTATTTGAATAGGTATATTAAAAAGCAAAGTTGTTTATAACTCTATGAACTATTTTATAAGATAATTATTATTTAGAAACTCATTGTAATTGTAAAATTATGATTAAAAATGTCAAATTCATTCCACGTAAAATTGATTTTATAATATTCATATCGTCTTTATAATTTTAAAGAAGTTACAAATGTAAAAAAAATTTTTTTCAAACTTTATTTTCTCCACATTTTATTTATGTAAATGAATTTGTGTCAAAAGCAGAAAGCAACAATTGTTTTCATTTATTCTTATCATTTTAATTTATCAATTACAATTTATTTACAGTCGTTATGAAATATTAAATATTATTAAATATTAATTAATGAATAAATTATAATTTATAAATAATATTTTATATAATTATATTAATATTATATTAATAATTATATTATATTCATATTTAATAATTTATATAATTATATATAATTTATACATAAATTTATAAATATAATTATTAAATATTAATTTCATATTTATTATTTTTATATTGCATTATTTAAGGGAATTTATCTACATTATTTAGAAAAAATTTGCAAAACAATTTCATTTTAAGACGAGAAACGACATAATTGGTTATTCTTAAATCTTATTTTGACGTAACACATTAACTTGATTTCAACTTTCGAGGTCACCTTGTGACATTCAAAGTAATTAATTTGTTCCACAAATCCACTCATTGGATGATATCAAAATGACTTCAACTTCTAAGATCATCCAACATAATTTAATTGAATTAGTTTCTATCACAATTTGACTCGCCAAACGAAATTGAATTGTCTTCAATATTAAAATTTTCATTACGCGATTAAACAGAATTAACTTGACTTCAAATCAATCACGTCCGTGAGAATTAAAACCTGTACATTTTTGGTGGCGAGATTTAACAGGATTGAAACGATAACAAACGTAAATCGGTTAAATGAATTGAAGTGTTTACATTCAAAAGCGACATTGGTTGAGATTAAAAGAGTTGAAAAATCGCCCATATTTCAACCCATTTCTATCAAGTTTAATGAACTCCTTCTTACCGGTTCGCGAGTTATGAATATTTAAAGAGCGGCTATTCCAGGTGAATGCTTGTGCCACGCAGCTGCTAGGCAGTTAGCAGGCATTGGCATTATGCGTACCGAATACAAACCACATCAGATCCTAATAAGATCCAATTAGGAAGTTTAAAATTACCGAATACGAACCGCACAGAACCGCATTCAAACAAATTAGGTCCCACTTAGAAACCAATAGATAATACGGTACGAGTCCCGAATATATAACATTAGATCCTAATAAGAGCCAATTAGAAAGTTCAAAATTACCTTATAGAACCACATAGAACCAGGAACAAAACCTACTTTCGAAAGTAATAGGACCTCATAGAAACCAAGTCCTATAGGTTCTATTTGCTTCTAATAGGCATTTTTAATAGTTGCGTACCGAATACAAACCGAATACAAACATCAGATCCTGATAAGATCCATTTGGAAAGTTTAAAAATACCAAATACGAACCGCACAGAACCGAATTCAAACCGATTAGGTCTACTTACAAACCAATAGCTAATACGGAAAGAGTGCCGAATACAGACATATTAGACCCTAATAAAGACCAATTATAAAGTTCACAATCCGAATGGAAACCACATAGAACCAGGAATAAAAACACTTTAGAACCCAGGAAACAAGAAGCGATTGACCGCGTTTCAATCGTATTTCAGGTCGTATAAAAATGTGTATCTTAAACTGGAATGGCAGATTGCTGACGATAGGTTAGAACTGCCATAATGAATCGGAGAAGTGGTTATTTTACGATTCACCAAAAATATTTCGTTATCGATTGAAAAACGACGGCTAATCGTAATAATACCTTTTAAAAATGTCTCAACGTTCGTTTGTAAACCTCTAATGTCAGAATTTGATTAATGGTGCATGACTCTTTGTGACTTATTGAGAATGAAATATTAAGTATTCCCTCCACGAAAGGACATACAGAACCATACAGAAAAAAAGTCTATGGAAAAAGTTGGTTATTGTCATGTAATATTCCAGCAAATCCATACAGACTTAACTTTTCTGTATGGATATGTATGGAATGTTCAACAGAAGATGTTCAGGTTTCTGATGGCTTCTGTATGGATTTGTAATTCGTTTTGGGAAATGCCACATTGGACCCCACGGACCCCCGGGTCTCTATGCTCCTGTATGGAATTCCCTACAGAAGAGGATCTGGTTTCTGTATGGACTTGCAATTCGATTTGGAGAATTCCAGATTGGACCATACGAACCCTCGGGTCTGCATGGTACTGTATGGAGTTTCCTACAAAGGAGGATCTACTTTCAGTATGGATTTGCGATTCGTTTTGGGTCCATATTCGACCCTGCGAACCCCCGGGTCTGTATGGTTCTGTATGGAGTTTCCGACAGAAGAGGATCTGGTTTCTGTATGGTTTTTCAAATTGATTCGGGGAATTCCACATTGCACCATACAAACCCCCGGGTCTGTATGGTTCTGTATAAAGTTTCCTACAGAAGTGGATCTGGTTTCTGTATGGATTTGCAATTTGATTTGGGGAATTCCACATTGCACCATACGAACCCCCGGGTCTGTATGGTTCTGTATGGAGTTTCCTACAGAAGTGGATCTGGTTTCTGTATGGATTTGCAATTCGATTTGGGGAATTCCACATTGCACCATACGAACCCCCGGGTCTGTATAGTTCTGTATGGAGTTTCCTACAGAAATGTATCTGGTTTCTGTATGGATTTGCAATTTGATTTGGGGAATTCCACATTGCACCATACGAACCCCCGGGTCTGTATGTTTCTGTATGGAGTTTCCTACAGAAGAGGATCTGGTTTCTGTATGTATTTGCGTTTGGTTTTGGGGAATTCCACAGTGGACCCTGCGAATCCCCGGGTCTGTATGTTTCTGTATGGAGTTTCCCACAGAAGAGGATCTGGTTTCTGTATGGATTTGCAATTCGATTTGGAGAATTCCACATTGCACCATACAAACCCCCGGGCCTGTATGGTTCTGTATGGAGTTTCCTACAGAAGTGGATCTAATTTCTGTATGGATTTGTAATTTGATTTGGGAAATTCCACGTTGCACCATACGAACCCCCGGGTCTGTATGGAGTTTCCTACAGAAGAGCATCTGGTTTCTGTATGGATTTGCAATTTGATTTGGGAAATTCCACAATGGCGCCTACGGACCCAGGGTCTACATGGATCTGTACGAAATTTTCTGTTTGAGAATGCCATATTGAGCCCAATCAAAACTCGATCTGCAACATAGGATTTCTATAGAATATCCTACGGTGCACCAGTCAAGAATGAAAATTGTTGAGATGTGCCAGGAATATAAATAAGTTATCTTAATTTCCATAAAATGAGAGGTCCCATTTGTATCAAATGAATATGCTACGGATATATAATACTTATAATATATTAGATATCGTGAGAATGATCGAGAATTTGTATGTACATGATATATTACTCTTATGAACAGAAAATACTTATCTCAATTATGTTTACTTAATTATTAGCGTGTTGAAGGAGTGAAAAAAAGTTTCGTAATCGTTCGACTACTGTGTATTGAAATCTTTATTTCAATTCCAAAACATGAGCAAACAAACAACCCGTAAAACGATTAGAATATTATAAGTACTAACTCTCAAACCATTGAAGAACTTTTTGCGTAGAAATAATCTTTTCATCACGCAGGCACGGAATATGCCATATTTCACATATGTTTTCCGTGCGCATTGTGGCATATTGCGCATGCCGTGCGAACAGCGTACGTTCTACAATGGTCGCACGCTGCTCCGTGTTTTAGAAGAAATATCGCACTCTCCACCGTGTTTTAGTAGGAAAATCACACGCTTCGCCGTGTTTTCACGAAACAAACGCAACTAACCTTCTACTAACTTCAACGTTATCATCTTCAAAATGTCAACAACAGTTTGTTTTGTGTCGTGGATGCAAGAAGTAAGTATAAAAAAATGACAAATAATATTGATATAATTAATATGAATATTCATATTGATTATATGTATAATCAAATAAAAACGTATTAGATCTAAATATCATGCTTAAATATGCCCACAGCAGGTTTCAGGTTAGTTGCGTTTGTTTCGCGAAAACACGGCCAACATTAGAAAAGTCTTATTAAAATACGTCATCCGGTTATCAAACTTCAGGTTTCTTCTTCCACAACATCTTGCTCTTCGAAATCGGTTGGAGCCTTCGCCTCGTCACCATCTAACCCTCCTTCATCATTTTCCAACTCTGACTCGTCCAAATCTACCTGAAAGGTAGAAAATTGTGTGGGGGCACAAAATTTGGGGCCCCCCCCCCCCCCTCCCAAAAGCGTTTTCAGAAAAATGATATTTAGATTTTTAGAGGTTCCGCAAGCCCCATGAAATTTTAACACGTATTTCCCATAAGAAAAGAAAAAGTTTCTGTAAATTTAATTCATAATCGTCAATATTGGGTGTATCGAGATGAAGCTTCACATTTCTTTTCACAATTAGAAGTAGAATACGAATAAAAACGTATGTTTTGAATATCACCCCATAAGTCTATTTCATAGGGTTCAACCAAACAAAAAAATAAGCAAAAATTGGGTTTCGAGAGTTTCCAGGACTAATTATAATAATATTTTTTTGCGGTTTTTTTAAATAAAAATTTTTTCTAATACACGAAATACTACTTTATACTGATAACTTATAGTGTGCATGAATTGTTCAAAAAATAATTATTGTTTTTAGCAATTTTCTATTAAAATATATTTAAAAAGTCGCGTTTTCTCCATTTTTCCAACTTATTTTCAACTTTTGAATTAGAGCGAGGCAATAATTAATTGAACTGGACAGATTTTTTTTTTTTTAATTAGAATAAATTATAGTTAGGTGATAATTCATTCAAGTCAACAAACTAAGTAAAAAGTGGACTAGACGTTGAAATTTTTATAAGAAACCGCAACTATTCACCATTGTTATAGGAGAAGATATTCATAAACAATAATAACTAATTAAATGATTATTTGCTCAATTGATTTAAATTTCACCTCACTCTAAGTGAAAAATTAAAACAAGTGAAGATTTTCAGGAAAAAAAACCGCAACTATCTAGTAATATTACAGAAGAAGATAGGTATAAACAATAATAATTTGTTCAAACAATTATGTTTGTTAAATTGCTGTAATTATTACCTCGCTCTAAGTAAAAAAATTCAGAAAAAACCGCAACTATCTAGCATTACTATAGAAAAAGATAGTTATAAACAATAATAATTTGTTTAAACAATTAGGTTTGTTGAATTTCAGTAATTATTACCACGCTATAAGTTACAAGTAGACGAAAATTTGAGAAAAAACCGCAACTTTCTAACATCATTCAAAGAGAATATTATTAACAACAATAACAAGTTGTTTAAACAATTATGTTTATTAACTTTGATATTCGGTCATTTTATTTTTCGGATACACTTTTTTGCCCTTCTTTCCTGAGGTCAGCCCCCCCCCCCCGGGAAAAGGATTGCTGTCTACACCGCTGGGCAAGTGTAATTTGTTGATTGTGAATTCTCTTTTGTTAAAGCTCCTTCGGTTCCAACGAAAACATTCTCATCACGTATATTGTGCTTCGCAATCCATTTCGTACAAAATGTGAGCTTTCTGCTTTTCTACATTATGTTTAACACTATTATATCAAACGTACATTCAATTTATTGCTATACCTCAGCCTGGAATTGCTTATTCATATTGCAGCTTGTGCCGTTTTTCCATAAATTTAATTTGATTATTTTCAATGTTATTTTTTCGATTTAAACTAAAAATACGTATTCTAGCGTGAAGTAGTTCTAATCAAATTTTTAGATTTTTAGGCGAAAACAAATTTGCAGATCTTTTTTGGTTGAACAACTTTTGTCCATTTATTTTTTTCTTAGCTTGTGTCGTTTGTCCAAAATTTAATGTTTTTATTATGAATTAAACAAAAACTGCGCGTCCTATGAAAAAGTGATTAATACGAAATTTAGAGATCTTTTTTGGGTACATAGTTTGACTGAGAAATGAAATTTTTTATGTTTAATTATTTTTTGTGCGTCCAAAAGTTGAATTTTCGATTTTTCAAAAAAATTCAAAAATTTTTATGATAAACTTGAAGGGCTTTCAGAAATCAAGTTTTTCCTTTCTATGACCTTTTTTCATATCGTGCGTTGTTCGGCTTAAAATTTTACTTTCATTTTTTTAATTTAGAAAATGCTTTAACTCGGATAATTTTCTTTTACCAAAAAAAGTCGTGAAGATAAATTGTTCGAATTTTCGAGTACTATGTATAGCCGCACATAGAATTTTTAATTTTTCAAAAAAAAGTGGTCTTAAAAATTTTCAAAATGCTCTAACTTTTTGTATTCTCATCCAAAATAGCTGGTATCAAAGGCCAATCTATATTTGTAAGAAAAGTTTTTTTCTGGGTTCAGAGTGTCTCAAAACGAGTACAATTGACATATACGGGGGGGGGGGAGGGGTCAAATTTTACACAAATCTTATACCTTCTCTGATGACAATGTAAAAAGAAATGGGTATTACCGGTTGCACAGCGTAAAAGAAGCTCAAAAAAGGGGAAATAGGGTGATGTTCTCACGAAAAATGGGAAAATAGGGGAAAAATTAAACATTTATTTTTATATGTCGAAAAGAACAATCGTTTTATAAGCAATGTTATATTTTTAAATAAATAAATAAATTTCAGTAATTAATCATTAATTTTCGAATTAAATAATAATTGTCAATGATTTTTCAATGATTTCTGCAATTAAAGAGTTTATTTTTTAAAATTTGATATACTCAGGTCGTCGGCAATCCATTCACAGTGATATAAAAAAAGTCCGAGAATAAAATAAAATTAGTTAAATACACGATTTTGATATGTTTAACATCGTTCTCATAAATATTTATTTCCAGGATTTGTCATTTCTTTCATACTCTAATTAAGACTTTCAATGTAAATTTAAAACTAACCTCTTCAGTAGAGCGAAGTAAAAATGTTAAAATTATTGCGGGATACCATTGTTGAAACTGCGATTGAAGTGTGTGGTATGGCAAGGGTAGGAAAAAAGTCTGGCGATGCGTGGTGGAACGATGAAATTGCGGCAGCCCAACAAGAAAAGAAAGAAGCGTACAAAAGAACGTTGAACATGACAGGTCTTAGCGATGAGGAGAGAAATAGACTCAAAAATGATTACAGACACAAAAAGAGGAAAATTAAACGTCTAGTCAAAGAGAGTAAAGAGAAAACCAGAACAGAAGAAGAGAACAAAATAAAAAACTGCTTTGAAGGAATTATGAAACTATTATTTAAAGAGATGAAGGGAAGTAAAAGTACAGAGTTTTTTAGCATGAGAAACAGCAAAGGTGAAATGCTATATGATATAGACGGGATAGTAGACGCTTTAAAAGATTCTTTTAAAGAACTATTAGGAGGTGAAGATATAGGGCAACAAAACTACGACATTGAACATAATGCATTAGAAAACCCAATTGAAAAAGTCAGTGTCACTGAGGTCAGAGATATAATTAACAACTTGAAAAACGGTAAGGCTGCTGGTTTAGACAGTATTAGCGCTGAAATGCTTAAATACGGTGGCGAGTACATACCTCACAGGTTGTGCGAATTGATAAATTTATGTTTCGAGACAGGAGAAGTCCCAGACGATTGGAGAAAGGCGATTATTGTACCAATATATAAAAAGGGAGATAAAAGCAACTGCAGTAATTACAGAGGTATCAGCCTACTAAGTACCGTAAGTAAAATATACTCAAAAATACTTATTCGTAGGGTAATGGAAATTACAGAAGAGAAGATATGGGAAGTCCAAAGTGGATTTATGCCAGGAAGATCATGTACAGATCAGATATTTAGCCTAAGACAGATCACAGAAAAAAGCTTGAGAGTAGGAAAGAAAGTTTTCTGTGCATTTATTGACCTAGAAAAAGCTTTCGACACGGTAAATAGAAGTAAACTTTGGGAAGTCCTTAAAGAGTATGGAGTGAATGGAGGGCTCCTACAAGCAATAAAAACAATATATACGGGTAGTAAAGCAAGTGTAAGGGTAAATGGGAAACTGAGTGACTGGTTCGATATTATGCAAGGCGTGAAACAAGGATGCGTTATGTCCTCGTGGCTATTTATCATATTCATGGATAAGTGTCTAAGAACTGCCCTCTTCAACGAAAAAGGTATAGATCTCGAAACCGTCAAAGTACGTGGGTTGGCTTTCGCAGATGACAAGATTGTTATGGCAGAATCAGTCGAAGACTTGCAAAGAATGTTGACTAAACTTAACACAAGCATGAAGAACATGGACCTCAAAATTAACGTGAATAAAACGAAAGTCATGGTTTTTGAGGGAAAAAGTGAGAAAACAATATGCAACATTGTCCTAAATGATGTGAGATTAGAACAAGTTGACAAGTACGTATATCTAGGTAGTCTATTCACTAGCGACGGAAAAATAGATGGGGAATTAGATAGGCGCATAAATAAGGGTAAGCAGGTTATCGGTAGAGCAGGATCCATCCTCACGAATAAAAACATATCAAAAAAAGCTAAAATGGCCATACATAATTCCATATTCGTACCAACTGTACCATACGGTAGCGAGGCATGGACCTGTCAAGAAAAGGACAGGAGAAAAATCAACGCGATCGGCATGAAACCTCTACGCATAATATGCGGAAAAACACTGATGGACAAAGTCCGAAAGGAGATAATCCTCAAAGAATGTGGTACAGGAGACACGCTAGTTGACATATGGGAAAGAAATCAGTTAAGATGGTTCGGACATCTTGAAAGAATGAAAGATGAACGACTGACCAAGCAAGTATATAAAGGTAAAGTAAATGGCAGAATGCCCAGAGGTAGACCGCCGAAAGAATGGTTAGAATCTGTAAATGAGACATTGATCCGAAGAGACATAAGAAGTCATAGGAACAGAAGAGCTTGCATGAAGAAATGCATGGACGTAAAGGAAGCTAGAGTAGTATGCCAGGACAGAAATGTGTGGCGACAAATAGTTTATAAGCAGAGTGACAATAGAGTGAATGATGCCTGAAACAAAGACCTTGGATACTAATGGGCCCAAGTGGGGAACCATACATAACAATTTTGTGAGGCTCCTCACTTGGGGTGATCGCTAGAGAGATTGATCAGCAACCTGGGTCGGAGCAGTGTTGCGGAGTGAACGTGTTATTTGAATAAATAACACGAAAACTCCAGATCAATCTAAAATATCTATACCATAACACATATACCTACATACCTATCTACCTTATACCATATAACGACCTACTTTACACCTATATACCTATCCCACTACTTTCCAACCGAGCAAGTCACGCCCACCCCGAAAGGGAAATGGCTTAATGGTATAATAATAATAATAATAATAAT
>CAKNXH010051573.1:0-21476 GCA_932178445.1 Andricus quercusramuli | reverse complement strand
TGTTACTGGGGGAGGGGGGCGGGGGGATAAGGACATGAGAAAGGAAACCGAGAGTCCCAATAGGTGGGTGATTTATGCTGAGAAGGTCACCAGCCTTAAGCAGCGTTTTATTAGATAGGAGTCGATATGCTCCCATTTGTCGATTGCCGGCCGACCTCTAAAACACGAGGCAATAACTCTTTTTTTTTTTTTTTTTTTTTTTTTTTTTTTTTTTTTTTTTTTTTTTTAAATTAATAGTTTCACTTTAGGTACGCGGTTATAAAATCTTTCATTGAATAAATCTGCACACATAAAAAGAGTTCATAGAAAAATAATGAAAATTTTAAAACTTCTCTTCTTATTGATAGATTGAGAAAAAATCATACGCAAGGCTACTAGATTCCTTTTGATATTTTAGTTCTAGAGAATCTGAAGGTTTTTGTGGCTTATAAGTCCGTCAAAAAAATAATAACGAGTAAAATTCTGTTAAAAACCAATCGGCGGCAATCTGGAATTCCAGTGACAGATACGCTATTCAAACGACTTCGAAACCCATTCAAAGCAAGTGAATGGATTTTTGTTTCCTGAGTAGTAATAATAATGAATAAAAAATAGGATCCATACAGAACGAATAGTTAAAAATGAAAGTGTGATACAGAATTAAAAAGTTCGACTTTAATCTAATTTTTTTCAATACTGGCACAATTACGTATTTTAAAGGAACTTATAAATTCCTTTAAAAAATTGAACGATAGGTGCTTGTTATGTAATAAAAATTAAATGTTAAAACCAAATTAAACAATGATGAATTTGAGTTTTCTAAAGGCATCTTAGTTGATTTTATGGTAATTGATTATAAAACAATACATGATGACAGTCGTCTTTTTTGTACACGTAATGAGAAATATAGTCTTAATGTTATCCTTCATGAAAAAGTATTATAGGAAAATCATTATATGCCCAGTTATGATTTTCCTATAATTTTTTCACGTTTTTGAGAAAAATCATTGGAAAATAATGACGGAAATTATTAATATTGAAATATTGAAATACTTGGTGCAACAAGTAGAAAAAAGTATAAATTAATAATTTATTTTGAAGTATACTCACACAAAATTACATAAAAAATTACATATTTGAAACAAGCTTTGTTCAGATTTTGGGTATAATGAAACATAAAAGCTATGAGTATCTTATTCTTCTTGGAATATTTTTTTCAATATTATTCATTTCTATAACTATTTTTCCATAATTATGTTCCGGTGATTTTTCCTATAATCGCGAAAAAATTATAGGAATTTCATGATAGGAAACTTATTAATAGGCCTATACTGATTTTCGTATAATAAATTTTCGTAAGGGATACAAAAAAAATTTTTTTTTAATTCATAACTAAATTTATTTTCATTAAAATTTTTGTATCATACAAGCCAGTTATCACTCTTACCCGTATAAGCCCAAATAAAAATAAAGGATTGAAAGAAAAAAAAATATATATTTTTCTAAATTAGAAATATGTACATACATACAAGGATTTTTGTGAAGGGCAAAAAAATGTTTAGGACATAGCTCATAATGTTAAATACACAGTTTAATGAGTTTATTGTTGAACTTAAGTGCTTTGAGTTGTGCAAAATTTCGTTTCTTTTTCGTATGTAGCGCTTCCTTTTTTACCCAGGAGAGTATTAAAATATCAAAAGAGATCAAGGGATGTATTTTTGATGGATATAAACTATACATGTTGATAAAGGGCGCGTGAAAGGAAATTAAAATATTCTAAAATATGAAAAAAATTAATATTTTCACAATTTACTTTCTTTTACTTCAAAATATCCTCTTATTTTATGGTATGATAAATTAATATACATGGTTACAGGACATGTTGAAAAAAATACTACACAAACATAGTGATTATTATTTTATGTTTTTTGGAATTAAAGTTGCACATCGATTTTTAACTATGCCACACATTTTTTAAGTGTAAAATTAACAAATTTAGCCCGCATTGTAAATATTTACTTTTCGAGTTTAAACTTAAAATAGCAATGCAGCATGACAAGACAAAAACCCTGTGAGACTGACTTTGATGTGATTTTTAAAATCCTTATCTCTAAAATATTGAACTTCACTCTTGATTTTTATCCTTTTAAACTCAACAGAAATGATATATGTGAATTTCAAATATTTAAAAAACATGGTGTTAATATTATTTATCAATTTTTCATTAAAAAAATTTTAGTTTGGGACAGTTGCCTGACAATACATTTTTCGTACTTTTTTATTTTTAATTTTTAAACAAAGTCTAAAACTTTGAAACTTTACTGAATATTGTGCTTTGATATAAGCACTTTACTGAAATAATTTTAGAAAAAAGATATTAGTCCCGGGAAAAGTCGAAAATGATTGGGGTTTAAAGTGGTCCAATTTTTGGTAATCACCCTTGGACACTCCGAATGCATATTGTACAATATTCTGTCTTTTTATATCTTTATATTATTTTAATTTATTTTAAAAGTCATAAGAAAATATAATTGATTTAAAGAATTTTTAGAATTTTTAGAGCACGTTATATATATATATATATATATATATATATATATATATACTCTTTATAAAAATAATATATATAGATGGTAAATTGACATACTTCAGACCAAAGTAGGTAGATTAGTTGTTAAAAACCTTTATTCGCTGTCAACGTTTCGAAAACGGTCGTTTTCTTCATCAGGACATAAAATTCAAGTTCATTTCCAAAGTTCGTCAAACATCTTAGTTATCATTTAAAAAATTCCCCTTCCTCATCTTCATCACTATGAATATATGAAATAATATTAGCTTTAATTAATATCATTTGAATAGAAAAATTTTCTTTTTTGAGGTTAGAAATTATAATTTAAAAAATTTACCTTAAAGAGCATCACCCTTTTTCTTGAAATTTTGTTAACTTGATTAAAAAACTCCAAATTTTTTTCGAATTTTCAAATTCATACTATCAAAAATATTAATAATTTAGGTAATTTAGTTGTAAAGTCAGAGACTTCACGACTTTTCTGCTTCATTTTTGCGAAGAGAAAATTGAGAAAGAGAGGAAGAGAAATCCTAACAAAGATAGAATTGGCAATAACGTATCATCAATTTATATTATATTATATTTATATTATATTATAATACTGATTAATTGAAAAATTCATCAATTTAGAATTTTGAAAAAAAAATTAATTTTTTAGATTAGAGAATCCAAAATTATATTATATATTGGACTATAATTATTAAGATCTGAAATTATATTCAAACAATTATTGTTGTTTTTCATTATAAAAAACATTTCTGCTATTAATCTTTTAAATTCATTAGGTTCATGATGTAAAACTATAACATTATCCCAATCAAATGTCCTGTTTCAACCTGATGTTTTGCTATGACTAATTTTCATCTAAAATTATCATGATGTTCTTTTATTCTTGTAGCAAGTAATCTACTAGTTTGACCCACATAACATTTTTCATAATTCAAACATTGAATTTGATATACTACATCAGTGAGTTGCAAATTATCTAATGAATCTTTTCCTAATTTTATGAATTTATCAACTTTAGAGTAAATTCTAAAATGTGCTGTAATATTAAAATTATTTAAAATTCTTTTAATTTCAAAAGATTACTTTCCATGATAAGAAATTGATACTATTGCTTTGAAATTTGAATTTCTGACTATATTTATATTATTTTGGTTGGATAAAGAATCTGTAATTGTTTTAATTTGATTGTTAACATGTATTTTAACAAATTCTGTTGGGTAATTATTTATATATAAAGTTTTTAAAATAAATTCAATATTTGAACTGTGAAATGATTTATCTGATAATTTTAAAGCTGTATCAATAAGACTTTTAACTATCGAAATTTTATGTTGTATTGGATGGTTTAAAAGAAAATTTAAATATCTACCAGAATAAGTATTTTTACGAAACCAATCAGTGATGATATTACCTGAATCAGTTTTTATAACTTTAATATTTAAAAAAGAAATAGAATTATTACTTTCAATTTCATGTGTAAATTTAAGCCTTGGATGATAAGAATTAAATTGATTTATAACGTAAAGTAGTTTATCTTTAGGTAAAATAATGACCGTATCATCAACGTATCTAAAATATGTGTGTGAAGAAAAATTTAAATTTTTTATTACATTTGATTCTAAATCTTGCATAACTAAATCAGCTAATGTTGGACAAATAGGAGAACCCATAGGTGTCCCAAATATTTGTCTGTAAAAATTGTTATTAAATTTAAATACTGTTTGTTCCATTAAAAATTTTATTCCTTCTTCAAATTTTTCAACAGGTAAATCGTATAGTTTTTTTCATATAAATCCATCTACTTAAAATACTATTGATAACTAAATCAATTGGAACATTTGTGGATAATGAAGAAACATCTAAAGAAACCATGATATGATCAGATGGAATTGTTTTACTAATTATTTTATTTTTAAATTCAAAAGAATTTTTTACTTGATATTTTGGTACTATTAATGCTTTTTTAAGAATATTATTAAACATATTAGACATTTTATAAGTAGGTGAGTTTATTAATGAAACTAGAGGTCGAAGTGGACAATTATGTTTATGAACTTTAGGTAACCCATACATTCTAGGAATGTTAGTATCATGAACTAAAATATCTTTTCGTAATAATTCTTCACCTAAATACCCATTAATTGTCCAAGAATTTAACAATTTAAATGTTTTATTTTTCAATTATTTTTCAGGGTTTTCATTCGATTTTTCATAAGTTGTTTAATAATTCTTGCATTTTTTTAATAGAAGATTCCTTTTTAAGTATTACTGTAATATTACTTTTATCTGCATGAGTTATTAGTAATTATTTATTAGCTTTAATAAATGTTTGTGTTTTTTTTTCATATTTTGTGCTAAAACTCTATCAACTTCTGTAATTTTATTATTCTGTAAAAAAATTATGTGCAGTATTGATTATTCTGTGTCTTAATAAATCACGATCTTCAATATTTTCAATTAAGCCAATATTTGACTCTATATCTTTAACCATATTCATAATTATTTTACTTTTATTTGTTAAAAAGGAGGAACTAAATTTATTCCCTAACCTTAAAATATCATTAACATTGTCTGGAATATCAACATTACTCAAATTTATTATCCAAGGATCTTTAGCATCACTGTTATTTGTCTCTTTATGTTTATTTATATTGATAGGTACTTAAACTTTACTTTTAATTTTTGAAGTTTTTTTCCCAATCTTTGTTTATCTTTTAAATTATTTTTTGAGGTATTTAATTGCATTTCTAAAATGTTTGTATATATATTAGTAGGTAATGAATTTCTTAAATTTATTTTGATATTATTAAAATTTTGTTTTAAATATTTTAAATGGATATTTAAATCTTTTATTTCATCATTAAGCAAACGATGTTCTAAAGATTCTGCTACGAAATTAACATGATTTTTTGCACTGTGACTAAAAAATTGTAAATTTCTAACATTCCTAGTAGCATTAGTAATATTCTTTGATAATAAATTGTGAAACCTACAATTGACAAGAAATGATTCTCTAGTTTTTAAATCATTAATTCTCTTGTTCAAATTGATGGAACTTTTCTACATCTGTAAAAGAATTTGGAAAATTATTTTTGATTTCTTTGAGATACATATTGCTGTGAAAAAGACTATTATAAGAACTTAAATTACTTAATTTAATTACTAACAATAATACTTAAGTTGAAATAACATCTAATTTTGACAAAACAGAGTTGTTAAAAAAATTTTGTTAAATTAACAATTATTAAAATTAATAAATTAATTAGTTGAATTTACTTTTGACAATAAACATAAAAAAAATGTTCCTTCTTAAAATTATTGAACATGTTAGAATTTGATCACATGAAACCTTTGTAAATTAACAATTTATTGCTTCTTAATAGATAATCGAAGATGTTAGAATTCGATGACATGAATCCTTAGTAATAATAAACTTGAAAATTTGACATTAAAGTTATGATAAATGATGTCAAAAACATAATATTTGTTAGATTAATGTTGGTATTAGAGCGATGTTGTTTGTCTGAGTAATATAAATTTATAAAAATAATATATATAGATGGTAAATTGACATACTTCAATATGGGTTACCTAAAGTTCCTAAACATAATTGTCCACTTCGACCTGTATTTTCATTAATGAACTCACCTACTTGTAAAATGTCTAATACCAAAATATACCAAAATATCAAGTAAAAAATTCTTTTGAATTTAAAAATAAAATAATTAATAAAACAATTCCATCTGATCATATCATGGTTTCTTTAGATGTTTCTTCATTATTCACAAATGTTCCAATTGATTTCGTTATCAATAGTATTTTAAGTAGATGGATTTATATAAAAAACTATACAGATTCACCTATTGAAAAATTTGAAGATGGAATCAAATTTTTAATGGAAAAACAGTATTTAAATTTATTAACAATTTTTACATACAAATATTTGGAACACCTATGGGTTCTCCTATTTCTCCAATATTAGCTGATTTAGTTATGCAAGATTTAGAATCAAATGTAATAAAAAATTTAAATTTTTCTTCACATACATATTTTAGATACGTTGATGATACGTTCATTATTTTACCTAAAGATAAACTACTTTACGTTATAAATCAATTTAATTCTTATCATCCAAGGCTTAAATTTACATATGAAATTGAAAGTAATAATTCTATTTCTTTTTTAAATATTGAAGTTATAAAAACTGATTCAGGTAATATCATCACTGATTGGTTTCGTAAAAATACATACTCTGGTAGATATTTAAATTTTCTTTCAAACCATCCAATACAACATAAAATTTCGATAGTAAAAAATCTTATTGATACAGCTTTAAAATTATCAGATAAATCATTTCATAGTTCAAATATTGAATTTATTTTAAAAACTTTATATATAAATAATTACCCAACAGAATTTGTTTAAATACATGTTAACAATCAAATTGATACAATTACGGATTCTTTATACAACCAAAATAATATAAATATAGTTAGAAATTCAAATTTTAAACCAATAGTATCAATTTCTTATCATGGAAAGTAATCTTTTGAAATTAAAAGAATTTTAAATAATTTTAATATTACAGCACATTTTAGAATTTACTCTAAAGTTGATAAATTCATAAAATTAGGAAAAGATTCATTAGATAATTTGCAACTCACTGATGTAGTATATCAAATTCAATGTTTGAATTGTGAAAAATGGTATGTGGGTCAAACTAGTAGATTACTTGCTACAAGAATAAAAGAACATGATGATAATTTTAGACAAAATCCAAAAAATAATAAAGTCATAGCAAAACATCAGGTTGAAACAGGACATTTGATTGGGATAATGTTATAGTTTTACACCATGAACCTAATGAATTTAAAAGATTAATAGCAAAAATGTTTTTTATAAAGAAAAACAACAATAATTGTTTGAATATAATTTCAGATCTTAATAATTATAGTCCAATATATAATATAATTTTGGATTCTCTAATCTAAAAAATTAATTTTTTTTTCAAAATTCTAAATTGATGAATTTTTCAATTAATCAGTATTAGTAATATTTAAAATTTTGAAACAATGTATAAGTTTGTTAATAATGTTTAATTGTACAACTCATTCAATTTTAATATAGTAATTAGATTTATATAGAAACTATAGTACCTTAAGGCCATGCACTGAGTATAACAGCTGATCGAGTCAGTCCTGAGATAAATATTTTTCACCCATATTTAAAAATAAAAGTTTGAATATCGCGGAAAAATTTTCCGAAAATATTAAAAAATAGTAAATGACCATTTGTGGCAAGGCACAGAGTTGGGGGAAGAAAAAAGTTTATTTATGAAAATTATAAATATTGACCGATGCATTTCCGCTTCAGTATCACGCAATCTGTTTTACCTACAGACCCGTGGAAGTGCGAAGTTGCTTGCTGCGATAGTGCTGCTCTGAAACAGCTGATACGTATTTCAGACACGCACAAAATGGAAAATTTCTTGTAGTGTTCTGGAGCACGGTCGGTATTTCTCCAAATTAGTACAAAACTTTTTTCACAATTCCAAATATTTAGGACCAGAGCCGCCTTCCTTCGAGCCTTCTACTTAGCGTGCTAAATTTTCAGTACGATATCTTCTTCCGTGCGGACGTAAGTTGACATGGGAAAGTATCGATATAGCTTCCAGTTTTATTTTATTCGGATTTTTTTTTTTCAAAACTTCCACCAGAAAAGACCAGAGCCGTAAACATTATTGTCTCCTCTTTCATTTCCCAAACTTTGAGCGCGATCCCTGGCGGACCGAACGAACGGAGCGGATACGCTACAGCGTATCCTTATAGTATCCACATCGTATCCTCTCCGTATCATGCAAGAAAAACTCATTAAAAAAGAAAGATTAACATTTCACTTGTTGAAATTCGGATTCTACGTGAAATTTTGAGTTAAAAGGTCACAGAGTAATCGCAATAGTTTTTCTTGCAAACATTAAAAACTTTTAATAAATATAATACTTATCGATGACGTGCGCTGAAGGCGATTTCAAACGCATCGTCATTCAGTAGCAGTTCATAGGCTTTATCCGTCGACGATGCGTGTGAAGTCGCCTTCAGCCCACGTTATCGATAAGTATTATATTTTTTAAAAGTTTTTAATGTTGCAAGAAAAACTATTGCGATTACTCAGTGACCTTTTAACGCAAAATTTCACGTAAAATCCGAATTTTAACAAGTTAAATGTTCATCTTCCTTTTTTAATGAGTTTTTCTTGCATGATACGGAGAGGATACGATGTGGATACTATAAGGATACGCTGTAGCGTATCCGCTCCGTTCGTTCGGTCCGCCAGGGATATCTTATTTCTTTTGGACGTAAGTTTACATTGCAAATTTGAGGACTAGCTTGGTCACGTGACCCTCTCGTTACATGGCCTTAAGATATAAATTGATGATACGTTATTGCCAATTCTATCTTTATTAGGATTTCTCTTCGTCTCTTTCTCAATTTTCTCTTCGCAAAAATGAAGCAGAAAAGTCGTGAAGTCTCTGACTTTACGACTAAATTACCTGAATTATTAATATTTTTGATAGTATGAATTTGAAAAATTGAAAAAAATTTGGAGTTTTTTAATCAAGTTAACGAAATTTCAAGAAAAAAGGTGATGCTCTTTAAGGTAAATTTTTTAAATTATAATTTCTAACCTCAAAAAAGAAAATTTTTCTATTTAAATGATATTAATTAAAGCTAATATTATTTCATATATTCATAGTGATGAAGATGAGGAAGGGGAATTTTTTAAATGATAACTAAGATGTTTGACGAACTTTGGAAATGAACTTGAATTTTATGTCCTGATGAGGAAAACGACCGTTTTCGAAACGTTGACAGCAAATAAAGGTTTTTAACAACTAATCTACCTTCTTTGGTCTGAAGTATGTCAATTTACCATCTATATATATATTATTTTTATAAATTTATATCACTCAGACAAACAACATCGCTCTAACCCCATCATTAATCTAACTAATATATATATATATATATATATATATATATATATATACTCTTTCCATTTATACAATAACTTCTCAGCTTATTAATATTGATGTGATAATAATATAATTAATAATAATAATGATATTAATGAACTTGAGCTCTCAGTTGTATATTTTCATACTCTTTTGGATTAGCGTTAATTAAAAAGAATATATACATATATTTTAGGCGGTTTGAAAATTTCATTTCGAAAAATATTATATTATATACCATTGAACCATGCTCCAGATAATCTGACACATATCTTAGATATATTTTTCTAATCTCTATCTTTGGGAGCAGAAAAAAGGTGAACTTTCTCCAAAGAGGATTCGTAGCCGGAATTGCATTTCGGAACTACGCATCTATTACCTCTATATCCGGCCATATTAATGCAAAAAAGCCTTCTTTACAATAATTAATTTCTTAGACGTGCACTATAAATCACTTAAACTTATTTATTTCATCAATACTTCATTTTTTATTTGAATCTGTCATATAGCCTAATGTATCTGCCAGCAAGAAGTGCAGCAGCGCCGCCAGCGGATTAGTTCACGGCTGGCATCAAACCTTATCCAGCGTTTTTGCACGCGGTCGGATAGGGCTGGGGAAAAGACCGTAATATATTTTTAAGTTTTTATAAGTGCGAGATTAAGTGAATTATTTCTTATAAAATTAAAAAAAATGAGTAAATCAAAACTTAGAAGGAAAAGGGACAAAAAATCCCTTGGGAAGAACTGAAGTTTGAGCGGTTGAAAGCTGAAAAGGAAGCCGTTTCAAAATGCTAAATTTTTAATAGTATTTTTTTAAATACTAGCTACGACCGTCTTCTAGCTTACAGGTATGTAAGTATTGTTGATCCCTCGTTAATATACATGATTGTAAACAATTTTTAAAATCTTCTGACTTCGTATTTGTTTTAAGGGTGTTGGATAACTTCGACTTGGAATTTTTTTTTATAGGCCCGACACTGACTCCACATATAATTTCTCCCAAGTATTTGAGAGTGAGAGAAAGAAAACTTGTCAAATATCCGGGGTTTTGCGAGATCCTCGGATCAACGAAATTTATAGGAATGAAGCCTTTTGCTGAGGCGATAATTATTTTCGCGGAAATTATGAATTTTTCTACAGGGAGAAATCTGCGGACAGCAGCAGACAGCATTTGAACGGCGAGAACCGTTCGCAAATTTATTTTTCTACTCACAATTCTGACATCACAGAAGTATTTCCAGGGGTCAGCCAATATTCGAAGACCCAAAAATTGATGATGGCGAACCTAAATTTCGCGAAATACGTCGCGAAGTGGAGAAAAAACCGAAAGAAAATTGAGACGTCCTGTGTATGTGTGCAAACTCGGCAAACAGACAGGCTGTCAAATTCCTGCTTCGATCCGAATCTTCAATGCTCTGAAGTCCGCACCACACATTGCCACTCGCGAAATCGATCGTGGCGCAAATATTTAAAAATTTTTTGAAGACAGCAACTGCAAATGCACCAATTTTAAAAATAAATCAATTTATGATTGTATGTAAATTTGTAAATTTACCCAGTTGAAAATTATAACTTTGAAATAATGATTTGAACATTTTTAAATTATAAATTATAAATTTATCAAGTTATCCAGCAATGAATTCCGAAACCATCAAATTCGATTTCTGAAATTTCGAAGTTAGGCCCTCTGCAAATTAATTTATAGATTTCAAGTTTATCAAGTGGTCCAACTATAAATTAATTATATGAAGAAGCTTGTAACGGGGGACACGGATTGTGGCATCTTTTGTGAGCGAAGAGGGCCTCATTTGAGATGAAAAAAGCTGAAACAGTTTACTTAGATGGAAAGAGTAAGAGTAAGTAAGAATTGGCGGGGTAATAGTCTAGACTCTAGGTTCAAGGCTACAGATTCTGCCGTCGTGCGTTCGCGTGCTCGTACTCTGGTCATTTTTTTTGTTTCTAATTGTTTCAATACATTACCGTGAATATGCATAAATATTATAAAAATATTAATAAATATGAATATTTTTGGAATAGGGTGGAGCAACAAAAATCTATTTTGTGATAAGCTTTTGGAGGGCGGGGGTGCTAAAAAATTTCCTTTATCCCCCAATAAATTATCAATAAAATGAAGAACATGAATAAAATCAATAAAATTAATAAAACGAATGAAACGGATAAAATGAATCAAATAAATGAAATCAGTGAAACGGATATAAATTTTATTTTATTGATTTGATTGATGTTGTTCATTTGATTGTATTTAAAAAAAAATCGAATATTTATATTGACTTTCTTTATTTTATTACAAAATACAATGAAATGAATCAACAAAATCAATACATTGAATGAAATCACTGAAATCAAGAAAATCAGAATTATACTGATTTCAGTGATTTCATTCAATTTATTGATTTTTTTTATTAATTTCATCGTATTTTTTAATAAAATAAAGAAAATCAGTATGAATATCCGATTCTTGTATTAAAAAATACAATGAAATGACTCAATGAAGTCAATAAATTGAATAAAATACGAAAATCAAATTATTATCCATAAAATCAAAATTGCACTGATTTTAGTAATTATAGTGTTTTTTTAAATTCGTTTATTTTAATGCTTTGATTGATTTATTTGATTGATTATATTGATTTTAATGATTTTATTGATTTTATTTTATTGATTCAGTTCAATCTACTGATTTTTTATTGTAAATATTTGACTCTTTTGTTAAAAAATACAATCAAATCACTCAATGAAGTCAATAAATTGAATAAAATACTAAAATCAAATTATTATCAATAAAATAAAAATTGCACTGATTTCATTCAATTCTTTGCTTTTCTTGATTTATTCGATTATATTTTTTAATACAAAAAATCAAGAAGATCAATAAAATCACTAGCAACAAATAAATAAAATTATTATCAATAAAATAAAAAATAGAAAAATCAATAAAATCAATGAATTGAATAAAATCACTAAAATCAGTGCAATTTTTATTTTATTGATAACAATTTGATTTTAGTATTTTATTCAATTTATTGACTTCATTGAGTCATTTGATTGTATTTTTTAACAAAAGAGTCAAATATTTACAATAAAAAATCAGTAGATTGAACAGAATCAATCAAATCAATCAAATCAACAAATTTAATAAAATCAATAAAATAAATCAATCAAATCAATAAAATCACTAAAATCAGTGCAATTTTGATTTTATGGACAATAGTTTGATTTTAGTATTTTAATCAATTTATTAACTTCATTGAGTCATTTCATTGTATTTTTTAATAAAAGAATCGGATATTCATACTGATTTTCTTTATTTTATTAAAAAATACGATGAAATGGATCCAAAAAAATCAATAAATTGTGAATGAAATCACTGAAATCAGTATAATTCTGATTTTATTGATTTCAATTTAATTTTCTTGATTTTAGTGATTTTATTCGATTTATTGATTTTATTGATTCATTGCATTGTATTTTGTAATAAAATAAAGAAAATCAATATAAATATGCAATTTTTTTAGAAATACAATCAAATGAATCACTAAAATCACTTGAACAATCAATGAACAACATCAATCAAATCAATAAAATAAAATTTATATCGGTTTCACTGATTTAATTGACTTCATTTATTTGACTCATTTTATTCAAAAAATATTAATATTTATTAATATTTTTATAATATTTATGCATATTCACGGTAATGTATTGAAAAAAATAGAAACAAAAAAAAATTTACGAGAGTACGAGGACGGGAACGCACGACGACAGAATCTGTAGCCTTGAACCTAGACCATCACACCGCCGATCCTTACTATTTAGTCCTATAATTCAAACCAATAGTTGTTTTGTGCGGATTTCTTGTAAACCGCTTTCCATCTTAGTAAACTGTTTCAGCTTTTTTTATTTCAAATGAGGCCCTCTTCGCTCACAAAAGATGAACACAATCCGTGTCCCCCGTTACAAGCTACTTCATATAATTAATTTATAGTTGGACCACTTGATAAACTTGGAATCTATAAATAAATTTGCAGAGGGCCTAATTTCATAATTTCAGAAATCGAATTTGATGGTTTCGGAATTTATTGCTGGATAACTTGATGAATAAATAATTTCAAAATTTTCAAATCATAATTTCAAAGTTATAATTTCAAACTGGGTAAATTTACAAATTTACATACAATCATAAATTGATTTATCTATAAAATTGGTGCATTTGCAGTTGCTGTCTTTCAAAACTTTTTAAATATTTGCGCCACGATTTCGCGAGTGGCAATGTGTGGTGCGGACTTCAGAGCATTGAGGATTCCGATCGGAGCCCGAATTTGACAGCCGGTCTGTTTGCCGAGTTTGCTCTGCTCACCAATACAGTCTTGTGGTCCTCACATACACAGGACACCTCAATTTTCTTGAACATTTTTCTCCATTTCCTGACGTATTTCGCGAAATCGGTTTCCTTTTCCAATTTTGGGCCACCATATTGGATCCGCCATTTTTAATTTTTCAATTTTGTCCTTGAATTTGTAATCAGCGACCTGAAAACCCACCTTGTAGCAAATTTCAGTCAAATCGGTTTCGCTTTACAATTTTGGTCTGCCATATTGGCTCCGACATTTTGGGTTTTGTCTTACAACGATTTACATGTCAGATTCGGATTGGGCATGCAAAAATCTATATAACTATAAACATGTATGTATAGGTCATTCCGATCCAAAGTTCTACGATTTTGAGACAGAATTTCAAAAAAGGTCCACTGTGCGCCGTAGTGACATCTGTTCTTTAAGCTACGTAGCTAGGGATAAAAGCCCCCCGCCCCACTCCGCAGATTAGCGTAGTATTTTCCACTACTCCCCCCCCCCCCTTCTAGTGGCTACGTAGTTTATGAACGAACCCTAAGCTGAGCTTGACAAATCGCTGTCCTCATAAGCGCAGTCGCTATCTTGAAAACGTAAATTACCTGTAAAAAACTAGGGGTGTAAATTACTTACGTGATTTACATGTAAAACACGTAAATTACCTAAGGTATATTACGTACGCAACCCTGCTCGTGATACAAGATAGCCATGAACCAGCTACAGCGCTACCGGGCATTGGTACGGCACTCTAGCCTAATTTCTATTGCACTAACCGGCTAGACGGGGCGGGGGAGCATGGAGCTTTTGGCGTAGAGGGAAGATAGGTATAGAGGCGACAATGCCCACCAAGCTTAGAAGAGTGGCGCGGGGAATGAGACATCGGGAGTAGGCTTAGTTAGGGAACCAGCGATGCGAGGGCGCTAGTATCGCGAACCAGCCACGCAACCGTTCCCTCTACCCCTCTACGCCTAAACAAACGTAGAGGGAAGATAGGCTTAGCATGGGCTTAGCGTGACAAGTGAAAGGAATTGTTACTTGCCAGTTTTTCACCGTAACCAAGAACTGCTGCTAATAATCTCGTCGATTTTGAATATTTGCTAAATATGCATTTCATTGAATTTTCAAATGTATATCATAGTGGATTAATTATCTCAGGAAGACGAAATAAATGCGAATAATCATTGAAAATTTTCCTATGCTAGCATTTTATACTTATTCAATTCTGAGTCAGTAAACGCCTCTTTTCTAGATCATTAGATTTTTTCAATTGGAAAAATACAGTATTGAAAAATGTAGATATACAATTTTGTAAGGAGGAAATATATTAATTAAAAATAAACAAATTGAAACTTCTTGGTTCTGAAAAATTATCGGAATTGCAAGTCTTTCTCCACTACAGAAGAGTTGATAAAGTTTCTTGGTGATTAGGAGGTTTCAAATTGAAATTTTTTAAATATACTTTCACAAAAATAAATTCCTTATAATTTTACAGTGCTATTTTCAATCCAATTTTACTTTGTAATTACTTCACCATCTTCGATTTCACAAATTCAGTTAATTATGCAAATTAAGTTGTACTCTGCCAAGTTTTTGAAATTTTCACATGAAAATTTAGTCAGTTACAAGATTTTTTAGTAGGTATGTAATTCACTGAAAATCAATATTCTTGTTAACACTGTAAAAATACTATTACTTCAGAGCTAATTCCAGGCACTGAAATACGACTAAAAACCCTATCTCCAGTCATACTAAAATGAAACCACTCGTGGGATTCCAGAGTCGTTTTTCTACATTGAAAATAATAACACCATGAAGTTATCATATTTCAAAAAAGGACTCGAAAAATACGAAACAGCAAAAATTGATCTCTGGTTTTCACAGAGAATGTTTGATAAAATTTTGAACATTTTCCAATAATAACTATGAGTATTTATTCTCAACATTTTGTGATAATATATCACTAACAGCATAATACTTTCATGGAATATAGTGGTCAATAGTGGTCAAGTTTGTGAGGCCATTGCTTATGACACATTGAGGTTCGGTCATTATTTTGTTTTAGAATTACTCGAAATTGCGTACACTTTAATTAAAACGGAGAATATTTTTTCGTAAAATTCACAGTTTACGAAAGCAGTCTACGAAAACACGGTTTTTGGAAAATTGTTTAAAACATTTTCGGGAAGCGTCGTCGTCATGTTTGGAAAATTTGAAATTCCCATACCATTGAAATTCTCAGTGAAACGATATAGAAAACAAACGCGTTGAATAATTATTAGATGCCTAGACTAATATGACGAGAGTTTTTTAGACGGAAAGTCATTGTTTTTATTGGTAATGTTGATACACTGCAATTGGCCTTTGTATATGTAGGGTGCTTCAAACCTTCCTTGCCACTCTGCAACAGTAAATTTTGGATTACAAAATAAACGGGAGGGTTGTTAATAAAATTTCCTTTCATATAAATCTCTGTAAAAATTTCAGAACTTTGCAGGTATGAAAATGGAATGTGCGTTTTTTTCGATACTTTTCACGTGTAAATTATATGGAAACAATCAAGATATGATAAAATTATGTCAAAAACATAATATTAGTTAGATTAGTAATGGTGTTAAAGCGATGTTGTTTGTCTGAGTAATATAAGTTTATAAAAATAATATATGTAGATGGTAAAAAATTGACATACTTGAGACCAAAAGTAGATGTAGATGTTAAAAATCCTTTATTTCTGACAACGTTTCGAAAACATGAGTCGTTTTCCTCTTCAGGGCGTATATTAAATTTCAAAGTTCGTCAATTCACCTTAGTATTATTATAACATCCTCTTCCTCATCTTATCACTTTTTGAGCTTCATTTTTTCCATGATTTTTCGTTTAATTCTTTTAAAAACTTAAATTTGTTTAAGACTCTTCAAATAAGACGAATAAATTATTAAAATTTTAAAAAGTATAAATTTATAAGTTTTTTAAACCAATTTAAGTTTTTAAAAGAATTAAACAAAAATTCATGGAAAAAATCAAGCTCCACAAGTGATAAGATGAGGAAGAGGATTTTATAATAATACTAAGATGAATTGATGAACTTTGAAATTTAATCTACGTCTTGAAGAGGAAAACGACTCATGTTTTCGAAACGTTGGGAGAAATAAAGGATTTTTAACATCTAAATCTACTTTTGGTCTGAAGTATGTCAATTTTTTACCATCTACATATATTATTTTTGAAACAATCAAATATTTATAAAGCAGATCGTTATATCTTGTAGTCTTAAGAAATAAGAATATTCTCTCCTTTTTCAGTTCTGAACTTTTTTTGAATAAAAGATTTGGACAAAGCAACCATTTTTTACATAACAATTGAAACTTTTGTTACCCTATTGTTAAAAGTATAGGAAATATGATTTTTTTTTGTTTTGGTAAAAATATCTATTCTTCTACTCAGGAGCCGTGTATAAATTACGTGAAGAAATTAATTACTGCACAATAATTATTAATCGGAAAATTCCCGTAATGGGGCATTATATGTCTAATTTTTCCCCTTACATTAACAATGTTAGAATTGCAAGAGCCCGCACTGTTGGAGAATATTCTTCTTTCCACGTGTAAGTTAATAAATATCAATTTTGTCGAATAAATACGGCCAAATTATACAAATAATTTTAAAAGTTGAAACCCTCCAGTATATTGTATCATATTTTACTGGAGAAGTAAGAGAAGAAATGTATTTCTTGTTTATTAGTTCGTTATTTAATATTATAGGATTTTGTTATTGTTATACTTTTAATGTTTTTGAATGTTGTGCGAGAATCGCAATTTTAATTTTTATAAAATGTTTGAATGAGACAATTTCTGCACTTGAGCTATAGAATTCAAACTCGCCGAACGCTCGAAAACGCTGAAAGCGTCACGCCGGGTCTCAAGGAATGGGAATTTTCAAATTCACAGAATTAATTTTTTAGATATAGGCTTCTATATTTTGACAAGGCATATTTAGAATTCTTATGTCCTAAAATTAGTTTTAAGAATAAAAATTAAAGACTGAAGAGAAATTTGTTTTCATAATATTCAATAAGTGATTACAACATAAATCATCACAACTCGTACAAATTTTATTGAAATTGTTTTAAATTGAGTAAACATACAAAGTATACTCAGCGAATGCCTGCAAAATAATAAAAAGTTGAAAATGACCTTTTGTTTGATAGTATCCAATTGAAAATTAAGGCCGGTCGGTAACCACATTTTCCTACTTTCGGAGAGAGAAAGTATCGAGGCCACTTCAGACTAAAAACAACCTCCAGCAAGAAAGTTTTTCTGTATAGTTCAAAGAAAATACCTGGAATATTTTAGATAAATTCAACAAAAATTGACTGAAATATGTACTTTGAAAATAGTACGAGAGTCGGGTGAGTTATTGGATCCGAGACCTCAACTGTACCTACGATAATGATAAAATGTTTTTTTATTTATAAGATAAAAAAAAAGTTTTACCTACATTATTCTGATTTTTTCCACGAGTGCAGAAAGATAAGTATGAGAGTAGAGAATGTATAAGTACAAAATCAAATAATGCAAAAAATGCCCATACATTTTATTATAATTCTAAGAAAAGAATTATTGTATGCGAAGGATATCACTTGTACATTTTTATTTGTGTATTTATTAATAAGTTCATGTGTTTGTTATGATTACAATTTAAAAGCAAATAATGTTCAATAAATGCTCACATATTGTAATAATAATGACTATTGTAATTAATCATTCTAAAAAAAGAATTATTCGTCTGGGCGAATCAAACAATTTCTAATGCGTTCGTTTTAAAAAAAAAGTTCTTTTTTTTCAATTTTAACTTGAAATATTAAAATACAAAGTTTCAACTGAAAAACGTATCGGTGGATATTTCCATTCACGAAAATATTAGAAGAAAGTTAATAGCCAGAATATAGTTCGGAAAGACCAGTCCAGGTATAAAGGCCCATGCGTACTCGAACGCAAAACTGAATGCGAGCGGGCGTTCGCGTTTGCGTCAGGATAGAAACTGTGTTAAGCAATGGTTTGGTTCACACTGGACAAGCGCGTCGCCGAAACGCTGAGAAAAAGTCTAACCTGACGCGTTTCACAGTTTTGACCGTACGCCTTCGCACTGGGGCGAGGTTTGGTTTATACTCGAACGCAAATGCAAACGCGTAGATGCGTTCCACTGTGCTAAACATAGTGGGACCAAAGGGATATTTTTCGTTCAAGAAAGTCTACAGACTTCAATTTTTCCCCGATTTGCGATTTGTTCGTTGTTAATTGAAGAGCACTAATTTTCAAAGATCACCTTGGTCATAGATGTTTTGAATTTTCATTTGTTTATTTATTATATGTTTTCTCAAAGTATGAGAAAATCGACATTGTCACATAATTATTATTTACTCTTCATCAACGGTTCGCATATAATGTGAATCACCTTGAATCAACGCAAGAGTACTCCTAGAACATAAATAATTTGATTATTATATGTTTCAATTATTCTAAATAAATTAAATTGACAAATAGCCAGATATCGTAATTGTGGTTGGAAAACATTTGTTCTTAGCTGAAAATGCTTTAAATTATTGTGAGAGTGATTTTTAGTCAGAATATCGATGAATTATTAACAATTACGATTTTTATAAACAATTTTTTGCACAAATTTGAAATTTGTAGTTTTTTCAATTGCGGTGTTCCTTGTAGCTTCTGAATTCTTGCAGATATTCCTAAAAATAATAAATGTTCAATAATATTGGTGAAAATCCAACAATTGTTGCTCCTTTAAACAAATGAAATGAATAAATATAAAACTTTGGCACTTTGGCTTTGAAAATAATTTTTTGACTGCAAATATCTCTAACAAAAATGTAAAGCAGTTATAGTGCAAAAAAATTATTTTCCAGGCCACAGTGCCGAAGCTTTATGTTTACTTATCTCATTTCTTTACAAGATTAACAATTGTTTCATTTTAAGAAATATAATTGAACCTGTGTTAGTTTCAAGAATATCTGCATTAATTTAGATGATGAAGGAAAATCAGAAATGGAAAAACCAATGATTGCAACATTTTCAACAACAATAGTTTATAAATATTTTAATTCTTATTTTTTTCTAGAAATTGTTACTGACGATCACTCACAATAATTTAAAATATTCCCTGATAAGAAAAATTTTTGTAAACAAAAATTACAATATATTTTAAATATATGAAAATTTCGTGATATTTGGAATGAAATAATAACAATAAATAATAACAATTGGTTATTGTTAATTTTACATATAAATAGTGACTGCAAATGTCTCTAACAAAAATTTAAAGCAGTTTTGGTGCAGAAAATTATTTTCCAGGCCAAAGTGCCAAAGTTTTATATTTGTTTAAAACATCAACATTTGTTGTATTTTCACAAATATAATTGAACATATATTATTTGTAAGAATATCTGCATCAATGCAAATGATAAAAGGCAAAACACAGTTGAAAAAAACCATAAATTCCAAATTTATGCCAAACATTGTTTGTAACTATTCTAATTGTTAATAATTTATGGATATTCTGACTAACAATCACTCTCACAATAATTTAATGCATCTTTAGCTAAAAACAAATCTTTTTCAACCGCAAGTATGATATTTGGCTACTTGTTCATTTTATTTGTTTACAATAATTAAAACATACAATATTAAAATTATTTGTATTCTGGAAGTACTCTTGCGTGGTAAGAGGGTGTTATTTGTTGTTAAGGTTATGGTCCATTCCGTTGTAAAAACGGTTATTATTGTATCACAATGAACTTAGCAGATAATTGTTCATAATGATTGTTCACATTCTAGTAATGTAATCCCTGTCGGATATTGCAGCGGCTTACGGTACAAGCCGTAAAAATATGTATAAATTAAAGGTAACTGAAAGTCTCTGAGTAGCAAAGCACATGTACAGTCAAAGACCGAAAAACGAAGCTGTACCTAGTTAATATAAAAGTATATGTTACGCAGGCAGGCAAAGGTGGGTCGACAGACCGTCAGTAGACAATACAAAATGTGGTAGCCACATGTTTTGAAACGGCGGAGAAATCGCTAAAATGATTTTCCAACGAAGAATCTTCAATTGAAGATAGGTATAATAAAATTTGGTTTCATTTTTTCTGATATCTATATGAATATAATATTTTTTAAATAAACAAAATAAAAATCAGGAACCTTGAGTTTGCTAGGAATTTTGTATTGAGTAATTAAGAAAAAAAAAGTGAATCTGTTGAGAATTGCGACCTGCAGCTTCATCCTCCCGCGAACATCCATTCCTGATGAAGCCCTGTGCGGTTGCCACACTGCAGTGGACCGCGACGAGTTTTTCTGTTCGCCTCTACTCACAAGGGGACCTTTAGGTCTGCTTTTTTTTGTTTGAATTGATACTTTCCTCAATAAAAGGTACGTACCAGAGGTTTTCTGAGAAAAATCATGAAGACGCAATTTTGACCCATTTACGAGAAAAATGCATTTCAAAAATTGCAAAACGGATGGTCATT
>CAKNXH010051565.1:7077-18384 GCA_932178445.1 Andricus quercusramuli | reverse complement strand
AAGGCTCTATAGTCCTGATTATGTCCTTAGCAGGCGTCGACCCATTTTCTGGATCTTGGACAATGCGACTATCTAACGGAATGTGTTCACGCGTTGGTCTTGTGAAGGGCGTCGAACGGACCTGTGTGCTGCTTTCCGGGTTTTGGGTGACGCGATTGTCTGTCGAAGTCTGTTCGCGTGGTGGTCTCGTGAGGGACAACGGATGGACCTGTCTTTGTTCGTGTGGCGGAGGGGACCCTGCGTTTGGCTGCTGTGCAGGAAGGGAAGGCGAAGTGTTTTCTGAGGGAGAATGCGGAGGAATGTGATGTGACTCTTTCTATTTTCATTGTCCAGAAGTAGAAGTTTTTCTTTCATAATTGACTGGTTTTGATTCATAATCGACTGGTTTCGTTCGACTATCTCAAGTTTTTCCAAAATTTTATTAAGGATTTCGGATGGAGGGAGTTGCTCGGCATTTGTAGGATTGATAGGATCAGCCATTGTAGGGATATTAATAGAAGGGTTATCACTTAAATGATCTTCGTAATCGTTACCGCTCTCCTCCGTAGAGTATGAGATTTGACTACGATATGTTTTAAAATCCAGCGTGACTATAAAATTTGATCTAATTTGGCAATTCAAATAAACCTGTGTGTAAAGTACAGAGACGCGCGTGGACCGAAAAATATTACTTCCTCGCCGAGTCGCGGATCACACTTAGTATTACGAAGAAAAAGATACTTCAAATTGAATATTTTTAATCTATTTCGATATTACTTACAGTAATTGCATTTTGTAGGTTTTCGGCGGTGGTCTGGACTCTGGACCTCAGGACTACCTCCTAGAGTTACTTCGTTCACCCTAATCGTTCGTTTGCCCTTGTGCCTATTCGCGGTCAAATTAAAATTTGATGGCGAATATGTGGCCAAACGGAGAATTTAAGCAATATTACTTTATTTTATTTTTTTACGACCGTTTTTAATTTCTGGAAGCTTGGACTTCTTGAAGTTCCAGGGCTTCTTTTGATCCCAACACAGATCTCGTAAGATCAGTGGGATCCTGGCAGGATCGCCAAAAATGTGACGGCGTGGGGGTTTCACAATAGAATTTGTCTATTGATTAACAATCACTTATGATTTTCCACTTAAACCAATCACTTAATCCACAATACTGGTTAATCACTAAATTCCGGGGGTTCGGGCTCCGTAGAACGAACACGCGGAATAGAGTTTCAATAGTTTATTTTCAAGACACGGTCGGAGTAGAACTGTCGCCCCGAGCCTAGGCGTTACAAGCAGAGGGCTCGCTTAAGGTCTAGTTTAAGGGTAGTGGTGGGACAAAGGCCCATTTAAAATAGTTTAAAGGCGGTGAGGCAGATGCCCGTCTGACAGTAAGAAATAAAGTGTTCTAAGAATTTTGCTTTCAATCCCAGGCTAGTCAAGAAAAAATTTTATTTTCATTTCAAGGCTAGTCGTATGAGATCGCTCTTGAAATCATTTGCCGTTTTAATTTCAGAGCTAGTCGAGTGAGTTCGCTCGTGGAATATATTTTGGCTTTATTTCTACAATGAAAAACTATATAAGAGAGGTGTCACAGATGATTCGACCTTTGCATTCTCTCTTTCACGCGAGTGTCGTGCCTTTTGTGGCCGCGAGGAGTATCGGGCTCCGAGAGATACATAGAAAATATGTGAGGGCTGTGAAGATTAATTCCACTTTGCATTCTCTCTGCCACGCTAATGTCGTGACTTTTGTTGGCCACGAGGAGTATCGGGCTCTGAGAGATAGTTCAACATTGTTGCGCCCTTAGCCTTTTGTCAATTTTCACCTAATTTTGTATGGGAAAACGTTCTTGGTAATTACCCAAACCTGCTGTTTCCTCCTCCTCCGATGAAAATTCCTCTGGAATAGTGTCCATGGATTCTTCATCCTCGTTTTCACTCTCGGAGTTGGATTCCATTCTTGCCTCCTGAAGCTCTTTAATTTCTAGCTCTAGTGCTAGTTTTTTCTTTTCTAGGAATTCGATCTGCTCGTCTAGAAACTTCCGTTTTGACATTTTAACACTCACTAATTTCACTTTATAATTGATTTTTTCCTTCAACTATTTTAATACGTGCGCATCCGGCGACAACGGAGGAAAGTATGACGCAAGAGCGGACTGACGGACTTGAGGGGACCATAAGCCCCACTCCGCTTCTTTTCAAATCTCAAAACACCGTTGTGCCATCTGGCGAGCAGCTGGGAAATACTACGCAAGTTCATATATAATCTCGAGAGCGAAGCTGAAGTATAATTAGGTATTTTAGATTTAAAAATGGATGGACGGGTGGTCTGAGATACCCTGTATATTTATAGTACTACCGACTTCATCAGAGATATATATAATAAGAGCCAAGAACAGAGACAAAATACTTTTATTAATTATTGGAATAATTCGGACTCTACAGTACGCCTAGTGCAGTGGTTTAGCTAATCGGCACGTGAAACATGTGCGCTTCAAGGCCCACTGTACAGTAACTAATTCCTTCCATCCCATTTTTATACCAGGGTGATTTTTTGAAGAAAAAAAGTCAAGCTTTCTTTTAAAATTATTTTCAGGAAAATAAAAAGGGTCGCATTGGGAGAAAAACTCAAAAATAATTTTAAAATTGAAAATTTAAGGTCAAATTAATTTTGCTTATAAAAAACGTGGAAGTTATGAATGACTGAAAATATAGAACATCAAAAACTGTGGCCCCTGTATCCTGTTAACCCGCTGTACTATACATACCCCCTTTACAGATTTCACAGAGGTCCACTAACACTACGATTTAACAGAGTTTTAATAAAATTGGGGACAACAAAATTTTAGGCGGGTACACTTGGCAAATTTTGCCCCATATGTACCTTTTACATGTAAGCTAATAATCTTTCTCTTCTGTTAGAAATTAAATTTTATTATTTAACTTTAAAATTGATTTCTTAATTCATAGTCATTAAAGTAGAATTATAAAAATTATTTATTCCTTTCAGCAGTACTCTAGAATTCTAGAAGCCATACAGCTAAGATTTCTTTTTTATTATTCTATTATATATATTTAATGTATAAATATTTTTAATGAATGTGTATTTATTGTATATTATACATATATTATATATGTACTATATGTATATTATATATATTATATATAATATTATATTATATATTATATTATAATATATAATACATATAATTTATATATATAATATTGTATAATGTATAATATAATAATTGTATTTATTAATATTAAAACATGTATGTCTATTATTCTATTAACTTTCAGCTAAGATTAAGTAAGAACGTACAGTTTTAAAATATTGTGTGATATAATCTTTCCGAAACTCCATCAACCCTGCACAAGTATACACGTCCCGGAAATTCCATCTATTATCTATCTGTTCCTTATCTTCCATTCCTAGACTTCAACCAAACACAAGCATGTAGCGAGACAAGGGCCGAACAAATATCCGAGGAGGGGAGTACAGTCTGGCCGCTAGCCCCATAGTTTAGTTGCCTGGCATTGGTAAAAGATCCGAATACTCATTTGCAGACAAATTTTCTTATCGGATTTGACTGTCCTAGTAAAAATGACAGTTAGGTATCAATAGAAGCCGTTTAGAAATGGTATAGGATGCAGATGGAGTCTTATATGGTCCTAACTGGTTTCTAATAAGATTCTTATTTTAAAATGGTTTCTAACCGGTCTTATTCGGTACTTATGTTCTTTTGTTAAATTTTTCTAACAGGATGTACGTGGATACAATGAGGTATTCTTTCACTTGACATATTATTAAGTGCAAAATTGTTTTTCTAACAGGTTCTATTAGGTATTTTATTGGACCTTCGGAACAAAATCACCCGGATTAAAATTCGAAGTGATGTGTTTTAAACGGCTCTAGGTCCCTATTGGGATCTGCTTTATTCGAAATAGAAGTACGGTTCCCTAACAGGTTCTATTAGGTATTTTATTGGACCTTAGGAATTAAATTATTTGGAAAAACATTCGATGTGTTCTAAGCGGCTCTAATAGGCACCTATTGGGATCAGCTTTATTCGAAGTGCTCGTAGTACGAAATTGCTGCCCTGGCAGGTTCTTTCAGGTATTTGAGTGGGATGTTGTAATCGGATTAGTATGATTAAAATTCGAAGATATGTCTTTTGAACGGATCTATTAGGTGCCTATTAGGACCTGCTTTGTTCCATGTGCTACAAGTACGATATTGCTTCCCTAACTGGTTCTATTAATTACTTTAGTGACATGTTCAAATCAATAATTGGATTCAAATTCCAAGTGATGTGTTTTATGTGGCTCTATTAGGAATCTATTGGGATCTGCTTCATTGGATCCACTTGAATTTCTATATGGTTCTAAATGGTTCTGAACAGTTTTTTATTTCAATTTGGATTCTAACCGGTTGTATTCGGTATTTAATCTACTATTGGGACGGAAATTGGAATTGAAAAAATCTTTCTATGTGGCTCTATTAGGCTTTCGAAAACAAATATTCTTTGTGCTATATTTTTCTAATAGGTTCTAATCGCGACCAATGAGGCACTCATTTACTCTAAATGATACAAAATACAAACTTGCTTCTCTAATAGACTGTTGTAGGATTATTACCGGCTAATCGGAATTATATTAATTGGATTAAAATTCAAAGTGCAGCCTTCGAGGTGGTTCTATCAGGTATCTATTAGGTTTTATTTTATGGGAAGTTGAAAAATTACAAAATTGCTTCTCTAATAGGCTTTATTAGGATTTTTATTGGATAATCGGAATTAAATCAGTTCGATTAAAATTTGAAGTTTCTGGATAGCAAATAATATATTTTCGATAAATGAGTTTTTTTACAATGTGCATTGTGCAAAATAAAATGAAAATTGAAATAAGTTGTAACTTGTAGCCAATGTGCTTCCATAATTTATACATATTTGCAATTATTAATTAGGACTTGTTTAAACTAACTAATTAAACTAAAACCCAAGTTAAAAAGTATTATAAAAGAATTAGATTAATCGAAAGCTTTACATTTTATGAAGGTTTTTATATAGCAGAAAATGGTTGTTTTCACTAAGGTTATTGAAATGTGTTGTAACTGACTGTTCTTTTTTTTATCAGTTGTAGATGGTTTTTGAACGGCTTAAATCCATAAGGAAAAGAAAGTATTGAGCCCTTTGTGAAATAATTGAAATTCAATTATTTCTTTTACATATTTTAAATTGTTGTGTTGGAAAAGTTATTCCAAATTTAAAACTGATATGCGTAAAAAAGTATAATGAAAGTATTGGATAAATTGAAAACTGTGCGTTTCATGGATGTTTTTGTATAGAATAAAATTATTCTTTTGTCATTGAGGTTGTTAAAGCATTTTTATACTTGATTTTCTTTATTACTTTTGGATCGTTTTAAACGTTTTGAATATTTAAAGACTAAAAGTATTGAATCCTTGCTGAAATAAGTGTAATTCGGTTCTTTATTTTACATATTTTAAATTACACAGGCCGAAAAAAATGACATCATTTTTGTACCTAAAGACCGAACTATATGTGAACCCGAAGGATTTTGGTATGCTAAAAACGAATCCGTTATCCAAATTTTCCCTATACGTCAGGTTTCTGAGGTATTCCTGACGATTCCTGAACATCTTGAAAAATTCCTGAGGAGTCTGGTGATTTCTGAAGATATGCTAATTCACATCCCATCAGGTAGCTCATCGGCTAGGACGTACCGTAGGTAAGCAACACAAAAGGATTAAAAATTGAAAATAATTTTTTTTTCAATGTTGCATATTCAGATTCAAAAGTTAGAAATTCAGAATCTACGGGTTTCGACGATTCCAGATACCTGAAATGTTTTCTAAAAAATTTAAAATTAGATCAAATATAATGTATCTTGTAAAGAGAAAGAGATACGTCTCAAAACGGACAAAATTTTTAGATTCATCTTCAGAGTCATTCAATATATACATATTATTAATTAATTATAAATAAAAAGAGAATATGCATAAATAAATATAAATAAATAATATAAATAACCTGGGAAATATAAAAGGGATTAGGTTTTATATCATTCCATTCTTGGACCCCTAATGAAAGGATTATCCTTCGAACCCAAGCTCTGACGATTTCTGAACATTTCTCACGAATTCTGACTTTTCCTGACGATTTCTGTCGAGAAACGTAACAAAAGTGGCCCGAAATGGTCAGAAGTCCTGACTTTTTTTCTGACGATTCCTGAATTTTGTTTAGTAGGGATAGAAAAAATCTGGATAACGGATTTGCTTTTAGGATACCGAAATCCTTCGGCCTGTGTTATTGTTTAAGAACTGTTATTTCGCATTGAAAACTGAGTAAGAAAGTATTATAAAATAATTGGATAAATTAAAAACTGTCCGTTTTATGGAGATTTTTGTATTATAGAAAATCGCTTTTTGTCTCCAAGGTTATTAGAGAATTTTTGCACTTGACTTTTCTTTATTGCTTATTACCTTTGGATAGTTTATAAGCTTTTTAAATATTCAAAGAAAAAAGACTATCGATCTGTATTTGAAATAAATAAAATTTAATTTTAAATTCATTCTATATAAATTCTTTTTGTTAAAATCTCTCAAAAATTTTCAATTTGCCTTAAAACTACCCATTGGTCATCAGAAATACGTTTTCTTTAAAGAAACAACCAAGATCCAAGTGCGTCGATAGCGAAATGAGTTAGAGCACGCGGTAGAATACACAAGTTTAGGTAGTATAGGTAGGGTTCGAATCCTCAGCGAGTTAGATTTTTCAAAGCGTTGAAGCGAGCGACTATATGTGTAAGCGACCGTATTGGCGAATTGTGTACTTAACAACTATAAAAATGAAGATTATATAACAATAAGTTAGGATATAACTTTTTTTTTCGTTCAGAAATCGTACCTAATAAGATCCAATTGGAAAGTTCACAATTACCTAATAGAACACCACATAGAACCAGAAAGAAAACCCACTTTCGAAAGTAATAGGACCTGATAGAAACCACATCCTCTTAGGTTTCTATTTGGCTTCTAATAGACATTTTCCTAGGAAATACAAACGACATCAGATCCTAATAAAATCCCATTAGGAAGTTTAAAATTACTAAATATGAACCACACAGAAACCGGATTCAAATCCGATTAGGTTCTACTTACGTTCCACTTAGAAACCAAGAGCTAATACGGTACGAGTGCCGAATACAGACACATTAGATCCTAATAAGATCCAATTAGAAAGTTCACAATTACCTAATATAACACCATATAGAACCAGGAACAAAACCCACTTTCGAAAGTAATAGGACCTGATAGAAACGAAAGCAATCAAATTAGAGACAAAAGTCAATACTTTAACATTTTACCCCTCTAGCAGTTTTAAACATACCAAATTCGCTAACGATCGAGTGCTATGCCCTAATAGCACGGAACGTGTAAAATGTCCGCCGCTTAGAAACGTTCCAAAAATAAATGAACGTTATTCTTAATCCTACACGGATCCTGCGAGGGACCAATGTCCCCCAAGCGAAAATCATTTCACTTTCATTTCACGATTTTTCGCGATTTTTATTTGTTTAACCCTTAAACTGCACACCTCAAAATAATTACGTTAGCTGCATCGTGGGTGTTTGACACCCAGATATTTAAACTTGTATAACTGAGCCAGATTTCAATATTGTATCACCAAATTTGGATGGGATGTAGAATTATACGTCTTTTTGTAAATTTCGCTGGTTTTATAGCGATATAATTTTTTTCAAAAAAGGTATTTATTTTGCGAAATGAAAATTCAATTTTTGACTCAAAACAAACAGTGTATTTTCCATGCTAAAATCAATTGATTGATACATAAAAGTCTAATATTACATAAAAGTAAGGAAGAGCGAGTACTAAAATGTACTGTACTCACTAATACACTCACGAATAACCGCCAGATGTCGGAACATATCCCATTATATCGAATTTAATATAGAATATTAGAGGCCAAAGTTGGCTCTGGGTGTTTGACACCCATGGTGCAGTTTAAGGGTTAAACATAATTTTTAACATATCAAATATAATAAACTGAAATATTATATACATCATTTTCTTTGTAATTAAAAACGAAGAAAATGGTGTATATTAACAACTCATTTCGATGAAAGGAAATGATTGTGCACAGGAAATCTAAATGGGGGACATTTGGCCCCCGCAGGGTCCGGTGAAGGTAAAAATACCATGGGATCCGTCTAGGGTTAATATTATCAATAAATAACGCGTAAACCATAAGTGCGATAGGTCAAAATCGATGTCAGTTTATGACACGGATATCATATTATAGTGTAGTATATGCGATACTCAAAACTCAAAAATGACATCCATTCTTACCTATCTCTTACGTTTTACGAGATAATTGCTGTTAAAAATAACATTAATGGAAGATTCCCTTCAGGTCCCAGTGGAACGTTTCTGGAACGTTCCGAAGGTGCCTGCGGAACGCTCCAGGAATGTTACCGAAACGTTCCGTGCTATTAGAGCGCTGATGCATTATTCATGATAGTAAGACTATGGAAAATATCCAGGTCCATCAAGCTAGCACCTCCACAATCGAAATTCCCAAATTTTCTGGTATCAGAATTTTGGGCTTTTTTTGGGCTGTATCGCCGATTTTTAGGCTCAACTACTTTTTTTGAAAATTCAAATTTGGTGTGGAGGTGCTGGCTTGAATCAAGCCAGCACCTCCACTACATAAAAATTTGAAAAAATTAAAAATCAAAGACGAAGAATTTTGGGCTTTTTTTGGGCTCTTGAACGCGCCAAAACCCAATTTCCAGAAACAACCCCTAGCGGAAATAAAACTACCCCCTATATAAAAAAACAAACTAGGAAGAAACAAAGTGCACCACAATTTTGGGCTCATTTTGGGCTCTCAAATTCACCGAAAAAAATTCAAAAAACCACCCCCTACGAGCAAAAAAACCACCCCCTCGTCGAAAATTAAATCTGAAAAAAACAAAGTGTGTCATGATCTTTTTTAGAATTTCACAGTGTGAATAGAGTCTCTGATTTTTGGGCTCCTCAAAAATACCAACACCGATTTTTGCGCTCCAACCCTTAACCTAAAAATGAACCCCCTTGGCACCCAGCAGATATGACTTCCTCAAAAAATGATCTTTTTTAGAATTTCACAGTGTGAATAGAGTCTCTGATTTTTGCTTTTGCCCAAAATTGTGGTGCACTTTGTTTCTTCCTACTTTGTTTTTTTATATAGGGGGTAGTTTTATTTCCGCTAGGGGTTGTTTTTGGAAATTGGGTTTTGGTGCGTTCAAGAGCCCAAAAAAGCCCAAAATACTGTCATCTTTGATTTTTAATTTTTTCAAATTTGTATGCAGTGGAGGTGCTGGCTTGTTTCAAGCCAGCACCTCCACACAAAATTTGAATTTTCAAAAAAAGTAGTTGAGCCCAAAAATCGGCGATACAGCCCAAAAAAAGCCCAAAATTCTGATAACAGAAAATTTGGGAATTTCGATTGTCGAGGTGCTAGCTTGATGGACCTAAAATATCCCGCATTTTGTGTTCATTACGAGTACCGTTGAAAGTCTTCATACGCGATTAGCCACTTGGCGCGAACCGTATATGTCACGTGATAACGGTGTACTACCATATTGACCAATGTCTGTGTATTTAAACTATCGTAAATTATTTCCATTTAACATGCGGCGCGAATATACAAATTGAATTCCTTACAAGTAAAATGAGGAAATTCAATTTTGAGGTTCAGTCCTGGTTCCGACGCCCTTAGGGGGATTTATCAGCGTTATAAAACGGAATTCCAGTTTCCGGCCGCACGGTTGAATATTTTGGTCTGATATTTTGCATACCTCATCTAAATAATATTATCTTTTCGGGTAAAGAGCCGGTTTTTTGAAAAAATGTTCAGATTTAAAATTATAAACAAAAAGAAAAGAAGAATAGAGAAAAAATGCAGTGACGTTCAGTACTAGCGGAGTTTGTATTTTCGATGCATGTGCCTCGACCCAGACGCCCAGTCGCGCGAGTGGTGAGACTCGAGCGCGTTGAATTACCGAAACGAATCACCCTCCTCATTGTTATGAGATGCAGGCCGGTTCAAAGAACTGAAATTATGAAAGCATTGCGTGATTTAATTTTAATTAGCAGAAATATTTTATTCATATAATTTTAAGAAAGTGGAAAGAAGATTCATGAAAATCGGTTAATATTTGCCCCAATAATCGAAATGTTGAAGTGGACACGATAGTATTTCGTTCCAAAGGTATACACTCTCCACTCTCTACAGCCTTCAATTGTGTCCCAATCCGCAATCAGTTTTTTTTTTTAATTGAAGTGTGCTAAATTTCCAAGAGCACCTAAGTCAGAGATTCTTGCATTTTCATTTGTTTATGTATTATATGTTTACTCGAAGTATGAGAAAATCGAGATCTTTCATTCTTTATTCTTCAATAGCGGTTTGCGTGTAATGAAAATCATCTTAAATCGACGCAAGAGTACTCCCAGAATGCAAATAATTTGATTATTGTCATAACTGTTATAAACAAATGACATTAACAAACAGCCACATAGTTTTAATGCATGTTTGTTGGAAAAAATTTGTTTTCGGATGAGTATGCTTTACATTATAGTGAGAGTGACTGTTATTCACAATGTTTATGAAACATCAACAATTGTAAACGTTATAAACAATTTCTTGCACAAAATTGGAATTTGGTTCTTCCTTTACTATCTGAAATTACGTCGATATTCGGAATATTTCGGAATATTTCCAGTTATTTTAAATTGAAGCCCAGATTTTCGTCGGTGAATTTTGTTAGAATTACTATTTTGTGTTCAGGTATGTTAAACTTGCTTTTTGTAACGAGTTTAGGAAAAATATTTTGCTTGCAAGTATTAACTCGCAGTAAATATATTATTATTAATTTATATTAATATGGACACGCATTCTATATACGCACGGTGTATAAACAGATTAGCCCGAAAATTTCGACAACAAAGATGAGGTAAAATGTCGATCGATTTGAAAAGGAAAACATTATTTTATGCATCATTAATGCACTTGATTGTCGATTCCTCTTACACAATTGCACGCACCGAATCTTACACACACGATCGCACGCTCAAATGCTTTGAAAAATCGCCCACACTGGGGAATCGAACTTTTTTGAAAATCGAATTTTCCAAAAAACTTGTGTAATAATGTCTTATGGAAACTGTTAATGACTATCACTCACACATTTTGCCAATAAAAATTACAATATTGGTAATTACCCACGAATCGTTTTATTTA